>LBNU01026056.1:64021-91996 GCA_014162995.1 Artemisia annua
TTTTTTTTTTTTTTTTTTTTTTTTTTTTTTTTTTTTTTTTTTTTTTTTTTTTTTTTTTTTTTTGACAATGAGTTTTAGCTCCGTGAATGAGAATGTGTGACTAAAATGATGGAATTGATTAAATATGACGATGTTCGTGTAAGAAATGAATGTGCTTTGTAATAATAAAACTGATTATAATGAGTCTGTAACGTTATTTGTGACGATGAGTTTTAGCTCCATGAATTAGAATGTGTTAGGTTTACGTCTTGTTAGAGTTTGTTCTTTGTAATGTGTTTGTTATGATTGTGTTAAACTGTTAATGAACGACGTAAATGAATCTCTAACGTCACTTTTGACAATGAATTTGGCTCTGTAAATGAGGTTTTATTAGGTTATATATATTATTAGGATTTGTTGTTTGTGATGTGTTTGATTCAGTTTTGATGTTTGTAACACGTTTGATTAAATTTTGAATATCATCTCTCAATGATGAAATTGAATATGTGACGTCATCCATGACGACAAATTTGCTATGTGAATGGGATTCTGTTTTTACATGCTCTTAAGGTTTGTTTGTTAATGATGTCACTGATAACGTTATTAGCTACAATGTATAGTGAGATTCTGTTAGGATTTACATGTTCCTAGTGTTTGTTGTTCGATGACGTTATGTGTTTGTTTGATTAAGTATGGATTATTAATGTGTATTGTTTATTTGTTTATAATATTATATCGATTTGCAATGATGAAATTGATGTAACTGAATGTTTGACGTTATTCCTGGCGAAGAATTTGTCTGCGTGAATCTACAGTACTCGAATAACAATGAGGTTCAGCATTCTAGTATCATAGAAGGTGATTATGTGCATGTGTTTAGCTAACCAATGAAATGTGAAAACTGATAATGTATTAATTTATTTTAAAAAGTCCACTGATCATGTTTTCATGTGATGGTTCTAATGTTCACGGAATCTATGATTAGTATATATGAAATTATTGATGACTTGTAGATACGTCAAAGGTGTTGTACTTTATGTTCTAAGTTACTTCTTGATTAACCGTGTTTTTTAAAAACATTGCAGGCATTTGGAAAGGGCGTTAAGATTCGGCACTACTAACAAACATTTATTATAATTGCAATTATGAGTGAGTCCGGACCTGAACGCCCCGTTCGACCCAGTACGTACTTTTTCAAATTGTATAAACTGAAAAAATTTGCGTAGTTGCAGAAGCTGTATAATAGCAGTCGGTTTTGCTAATGGTGGTTTTTGAACAGGTTTGGAAAAAATTGATTTGGAGAACTCTGAGGAGGAAAAGAAGGCTAGGCGTAACTCTCTTAAGCAGAGGGCAAAAAATGCGTCCAACAAGTTTAGGACTTCTTTCGCCAAGAAGAGTAGGAGGAACAGTAAAGTCATGTCTGTTGTTGTTGAGGATGAACATGATGCAGAAGATTTAAAGGCAGTTGAAGCTTTACGTCAAGCTTTGATCCCGGAAGACTTACTACCTGCAAAGCATGATGATTTCCACACGCTATTAAGGTTGCTAACGTTTCTAAAAAATTCCTTTGTTTCGATACCAACGACCTATCAACTCAATGGAGATATATTCATTATAGGTGGCCATTTCGACTTGTATAGTTATGAATGCATTCGTTCGGATTATATGGTATCTCAAACAGCTTAGGTAGAATTTTTTGCTTAAAGGAAACAGGTCATAAAACATTTTTTTTTTTTTTTCACAAAAATAATAGATTATTTTTACGATAGTTTACTTTGTATAATCATTATTTGACACACTTGTCATTTGAAAATGTTAATTAAAAAGGATTTTGACAAAAAAAGTGTTTCGGGACAACCTAATCTGACCCGACCTGTTTCGACATGTACCACAAATTTCATGTTTTGACCCGTTACCTAACCAACCCATTTTGCCACCCTGACATTCATTAATTGTTATTTGGTCCATAATTGGGGTAGGGTGGTAAACTAAGAGGCCGCCGGCCATTGAGACTTGCATTGACATAAAAATTGTTTCAGTAACGAATTAGGTATCTTATACATATTTTCATGGAGGAACTTTGTAACGACACTCATTAGTTAGTATTGCTATAGTTAACATTGACCTCAACTTATGACATGACCCTACAGGTTTTTAAAGGCCAGAAACTATGAACTTGACAAAGCCAAGTTAATGTGGACTAATATGATCAACTGGAGGAAAGAGTATGGTACAGAAACAATCATGGAGGTACACATAAACATATCTCCAACAATTTTCAGTTGAAATGCCTCGATGCTACACAGTCATTAACGGACTTTATTTTTTGTTTAGGATTTTGATTTCAAGGAAAAGGCTGAAGTCCTTCAATACTATCCTCAAGGACACCATGGGGTTGATAAGGATGGAAGACCTGTATATATTGAGAGACTTGGTATGGTCGATGCTACCAAGCTCATGCAAGTCACAACCCTCGAGCGTTATTTAAAGTACCACGTGATGGAGTTTGAAAGAACGTTTATTGATAAGTTCCCAGCCTGCTCTATTTCTGCTAAAAAGCACATTGATCAAAGTACCACAATTCTAGATGTTTCAGGAGTGGTAAGTCATAAGCTGAGTTGGTCTTTACAAATTACAGTGACTGCAGTTTTCATTGTAGAATCAGTTTCATGGGTGATTAGATCATTAGGTTTGTGTATTCGGTAGTTGACCATCTAATTATTGCTTTTTGTGGAACACAGTTAAATCCTTCCTTGACCCAAAGACTACATCTAAGATTAATGTAAGTCCACACTATCTTTTGTGAAACATACTAGTATACTTTTTGCAGGTGACAACATGTCAGTGAGTTTGACAACTTTTGCTAACTTTATATGTACTTAAGCCTTTTATTTCTTTCTAAAAAATAGTTCTGTGCATAGGTATTAGGCAATAAATTCCAAAGCAAGCTCCTGGAAATCATTGATGCCAGGTACTTATACTAAATATGTCAAAGATGCTGCATGGTCTTCAAATCCTTTCCCTTATATTTATATGTGCATCCTTTCTCTGTGAATAGTGAACTACCAGAGTTCTTGGGTGGGACCTGCACCTGTTCGGATAAAGGTGGTTGCATGCGATCTGATAAAGGCCCATGGCAAGATCCAGATATCATGAAGGTTATACTCTATTACTACTGCATCTTCGCCTTCTGATCTTATATTTATCTTTGGTCAGGCTACATAATTAGAGGTTGGAAATCTAAACATCTACTACGAACTGGCTGATGTTGGTTGTGTGTTACCTCAAACGAGCCAAATTAAAAAATATAGATAAAAGGGGAATGGGTCAAAGTGTCAAACAGGTTAATAGTCGTTCAAAATCTTTCTTACAATGCATATACCTTCTAACCCGTCTTACAAAGATTTACATTATTATTTTTGATAATATTGTAATCACTTAACGCTTTCATTGTTTAAATATAGTAAATGTACTTATCTCGATATATGTTGCTATTTTGTGACAAAAAAAAAAATTGAGTTAAATGGAACCTTTTTGCTAAGTTTAGTGATTTAAATGATACACATCAAAGTATAATGAACAATGTGAAACATGATAAGTATGTTGCTACATTATGAGAGCGCCCTTACTAACTATGATCAATTTCAACCTGTTACAAGACCTTCCCATCTTGCAACCTCCATAATTATCTAATTCCAGTTTGTTGTTTCAGATGGTCCGCAATGGTGAACACAAATGTTCGTCAAGATCTGACATTCAAGATGAGAAAACCATTTCCGAGGATCAGTCTCCTAACAAGGTATTCTCTCTCAGGATCATGCTGGTATTTTCAAAAGCATATTATTTCCCCGTTTCGTTTTCTTTTAGGATTCCCACCATTTGTTTAGTTTTAGTTCTCTACATGGAGGGTGTTTGGGATTGCTTACTTTAAAGTCCGTATCTGTCTAAACTCTTAAAGTGAGTATATTTTAGGGGCTTGCTTTAGAGTAAAATAAGCAAATAAGCAGTTTTATCCAAACCCGCAAATTTCTTATCTGCACCTATATAAGCAATCCCAAATGCTATATATAGAATTCCCGCGTAGAAAATAATAGTTAGCCAAATACAGTAGATGCCTGCTCTTCCTTCTTGTGGTAGAATGTTAACATTAGTTGTTCTTTCAAGGTGGATGTTGAACCTTCGGGAATTCAGAAGGAGCAAACCAAGCATCAACAACTACCCCCTGTTCATGAAGTAAGTTACCTCCTTATCCGTANCTTCTGTGGAACACAGTTAAATCCTTCCTTGACCCAAAGACTACATCTAAGATTAATGTAAGTCCACACTATCTTTTGTGAAACATACTAGTATACTTTTTGCAGGTGACAACATGTCAGTGAGTTTGACAACTTTTGCTAACTTTATATGTACTTAAGCCTTCTATTTCTTTCTAAAAAATGGTTCTGTGCATAGGTATTAGGCAACAAATTCCAAAGCAAGCTCCTGGAAATCATTGATGCCAGGTACTTATTATACTAAATATGTCAAAGATGCTGCATGGTCTTCAAATCCTTTCCATTATATTTATATGTGCATCCTTTCTTTGTGAATAGTGAACTACCAGAGTTCTTGGGTGGGACCTGCACCTGTTCGGATAAAGGTGGTTGCATGCGATCTGATAAAGGCCCATGGCAAGATCCAGATATCATGAAGGTTATACTCTATTACTACTGCATCTTCGCCTTCTGATCTTATATTTATCTTTGGTCAGGCTACATAATTAGAGGTTGGAAATCTAAACATCTACTACGAACTGGCTGATGTTGGTTGTGTGTTACCTCAAACGAGCCAAATTAAAAAATATAGATAAAAGGGGAATGGGTCAAAGTGTCAAATAAGTTAATAGTCGTTCAAAATCTTTCTTACAATGCATATACCTTCTAACCCGTCTTACAAAGATTTACATTATTATTTTTGATAATATTGTAATCACTTAACGCTTTCATTGTTTAAATATAGTAAATGTACTTATCTCGATATATGTTGCTATTTTGTGACAAAAAAAAAATTGAGTTAAATGGATCCTTTTTGCTAAGTTTAGTCATTTAAATGAGACACATCAAAGTATAAATGAACAATGTGAAACATGATAAGTGTGTTGACATTATGAGAGCGCCCTTACTAACCATGATCAATTTCAACCTGTTACAAGACCTTCCCATCTTGCAACCTCCAGAATTATCTAATTCTAGTTTGTTGTTTCAGATGGTCCGCAATGGTGAACACAAATGTTCGTCAAGATCTGACATTCAAGATGAGAAAACCATTTCTGAGGATCAGTCTCCTAACAAGGTATTCTCTCTCAGGCTCATGCTGGTCTTTTTAAAAGCATGTTATTGCCCCGTTTCTTTTTTCTTTTAGGATTCCCACCATTTGTATAGTTTTATTTCTCTCCTAGGAGGGTGTTTGGGATTGCTTACAAGTCCGTATCTGCCTAAACTCTTAAAGTATGTTTAATGGGTTTGCTTTAGAGTAAAATAAGCAAATAATTAGTTTTATCCAAACCCACAAATTTCTTATCTGCACCTATATAAGCAATCCCAAATGTTATATATAGATTTCCAGCGTAGAAAATAATAGTTAGCCAAATACAGTAGATGCCTGCTCTTCCTTCTTGTGGTAGAATGTTAACATTAGTTGTTCTTTCAAGGTGGATGTTGAACCTTCGGGAATTCAGAAGGAGCAAACCAAGCATCAACAACTACCCCCTGTTCATGAAGTAAGTTACCTCCTTATCCGCATTCTAAACAGCATAATAATATTTCACTTAAGTTATAAGTGTATTAGGACTATGCTCTCAATGTTCCCTTTATTTCCATCATCTACCCATTATTGCATTCTTATTTGATCTTGTCTTTTAACAGGATTCACAGGCTCCGGTAAACAAAAGCACCCCAAGAATAAACGAACTCAAAAGCCATACACCTGTGGCTGAAAGGCCTGTTGATACAAATTATTCTAAAGCAGTGCAGAAGGTTCCTGGGCCACAAGGTACAGAATTACATTTTATAACAGTTGTGGTTTTTTTTTTTTTTTTTTTTTTTTTGGGTAATCATGGTTTCCTACCTTTTGGCCGACTAATCTAGGGGGTTTGAAACCACTGCCACACATACTCAAACTATGTAAAGCCCTCCCTTTTGATGATGTTGGCGTGGCCACTTGTGTGTGATTATAGTAGGTAGAGATGGCAAATTTCGACCCATTTACTCACGGATGGGTCGGTCAAGGCTTTGGGTCAATGTCAATTTGGTCAAATGGGTCACTTATAGTTTATTTGCAACGTACACAATCTCCTAGATCAATCTATTCGAAGAAAGTGTTTGCAAGTCAACCAACTCGGCGAGTACTAAAATGACACATTTAAACCTGAACTCATTTTAGCAGTTACCCAACCAACCCTTACCACCTCTAATAGTGACACACTGACTCATACTTGATATAATGGCAGACAATACTTCATGGTAATAACTAAACGCATGTGAAAGACTTAATAGTTTTCTTTTCTTGATACAGATTATTACAATGTAAATGCTGCTTACAAGGAAGATAGTGACGGGTTTGGAGGCCACATATTTACGGGTATGATGACTTTTATGATGGGAGTTATGACAATGGTCCGTATGACCAAAAACATGCCCAAAAAGCTTTCAGAAACCAGACATTACCCTAGTCCTGTTTATGAAGAGCCAATCAGGCAAAGGCCCAACAATCCTTACCAACTACAATCGCCTGGCATTTCTACAGCGGAATATCTCTCCATGATGAAGCGTTTGGGGGACTTGGAAGAAAAAGTTATTATCCTTACAAATAGACCGATTGAGATGCCACCTGAAAAAGAGGAGATGCTTAATAATGCTTTGAAACGTATCGAGTCTTTGGAGATTGAGCTTTCTCATACCAAGAGGGTAACTTCATTAACTTTATTTTTTGCGTAAAAATGATGAAGAAAGTCATACCATTGTTTTTAACTAAAATGTTATGTGATGCAGTCTCTTGAGGACTCACGTGTTCAACAACAAGAGTTTGCAGCTTACCTTGAAAAGAAAAAGAAAAAAAAGAAGAATCGCTTTGGTTTCTGAACATACAAGCGACAAAGATGACATGGTTATTACAGTAATGTAGAAGGAAAGGTGAGAATCGTGTAAATGGTGGCAATGCTGATTTTTTTGCGCCCCCCTAAATGATGTCCAAGCGCACACATTTTGCTTTGTGAATAAACACTCGATTCAAAACTTGTGTACCAATTTACAGTTTTGCATTCTTTTATACATAGTGCGTGCATTTTCACCTTCTTCTAGGATTGTTTACACTTTATAAGTTCGACTAACAAATTGACATTCTTGTCAGAGTAAGAGAGAATAACTTATAACCATTTCTCTTACATTTGCATACCCACAATTTGTTACCAAACATTCACTTACAGTTTATTTTAAAGTGTCAATTTTATGAAAGATTCTGCAATAGGAGTTTATCAAGGGGCACCTAATGGGTCATCATACACAAAGCACGATTCCGCCCTAAATGTAGTACCAAATATGTCGTTGGCTAAAAGTATTTGATTCAAGCCTAAAAGTAAATAATCCCATCATTCTAGCTCGTTAGCCTAACAACAAAAAGACACCGGCAAGATCCCCAAAATAAGAGTGCCAAGTAAAAAGGCCATAAGAATTTTACATAAATAAAGTTTTTAAACAACTAGATACGTGACTTCTAATACGTGATATAAAACGCAACAAAGATTTGTCCATTGTGGGAGACCAAGTCGCATAAATGTGTCTATATTAAAAACCAAGCACAAACACAATTCACAATAGTATGAAACAAACCACTTTCCAAACAAACAAAACCAATTAAATTTTCGTCTCCTTCTCAAAGTTAACTCAGTATTAACAAAATAAACCTCACACTCAACTGTTAACAGATTAATGTCGCAAGTCACACGCATATACCAACAAACACTGCTAGGAGCAAACACATCCCATGCCCTTCACCAGCAAGATTTCTTTTTCTGCAATTACATAAAATCAACACTGTATCAAACATTTATTCCCAAAACCAAAACATATAAAGCAGTAAATATACTAGCGGAAGTAACTTACCCTGAACTTTTTATCCTCTTGTCTGTCAATGTAAGCAAGCAATTCCTCTTGCCTCATCAGAGCTTCATGAAGTGCCTGCACAAACAGAAACAAATCAAGCGTAATAAGTAGCGTTATTGGTTGCTTCACGAAACGCCCCTATGAGAAAGTATATCATGATAATAAACGTATTAAAGAACGTTCTGCAAAACCGCATTGACTTCTAGGAAATCACATCTGCGAGCAAGATCTATCCAGACATAGATGATGCCCAGAGGAATCGAAAAGGGAAATTGCCATGAGTATTAACCTTTTTAGTAGCAATGAGTTCAGCTTCCAAGGCATCAACACGGCAAACAGCAGCATTTAGCAATTCTTCTTTCTCACAAGGCATCTCAGATGGCTTATCTTTGAGTGTGTCCACCTTTTCTTCAAGTTCACCTAGTCTCTTTAAAACTGATGAAACAAGTTCTGTCTCTGCAAATGAAGGTGTTGCAGATGGAGGGGGAAGTTCTTCAGTGGCCGTGTGTTGAACATCCTCAGATGAGACATAGTGAAGCTTTTTAGTCACACAGGTCAATGTTGAATGAAAGAGAGTGTATAGGGTCATGAAGAAAGCCATAAAAAATGCCATGACTCGAGCATCAAGCCTTTTTGGTAGCTCCTGAGCAGCTGACTCAAGAGGTATGCCTGAATCAATAAGTCGAATCAATTTATTAGCTTGTAGCATATGTAAGCATAACAATATAGGGTAAAATGAAAAAACATCCCAGAAATAAAATGGATCAAAAGTCCAAGGTGCTTTTTCAATGCATACAACCTATTAAATTATTTATTCAAAGAATTATATTCTAATTGCAATTGTATATTTTGGGTCAAACCATACGAAAATGACCCCTTTTGACCCATTATCCAAACCCTCGACCAACCATTTACCACTTCTAATCAGTCTCTTAGGGGCACCCTTGGACATCTACAGATAAATAACATTACACTATTCTTGAATTAAAATATTACATCACTAACCTTTTGGAACTGTTGGCTTTGGCATTGATGCTTGCTTCTTTAATACAGCATCGACAGCCTTATCGACCATGGGAACATACTCATCATATCCAGAGAACTGACCAGCAAAACTTGTAGATCCAATCACCTTAGCCTATATACGAACACAAACATAATGTGAGTAGTCGCCAAATTATAATAAAAACAAAAGTTTGACTTGGGACATAGTTGGAAAAGTGGTCTGACAAATTTCCAAGTGTCTTGGATATGAAAAAACTGGGGAATCTCGTGGCAAAATAAGCACCATCACTTTTCATCATCAGGACAATGGGCTGAAACTGCAAACTTAACCTCAAAAATGCCAAAGCCAAAGGTAGAAATGTGGCAATTTTTAGGGAAAGTGCTGTCCAACTGAGTTCCAATTTCCATGGGACGATCACCTTTAGATGGATGTCAGTTTTCACAAGCACATAATATTAACAGCACAAGTAAAAAACCGAAGACTCACTTCTTCACGAACAGGGGTCAATCTAAGATGAGAATAATTCAGTATTGCTTTCGGGGATGCAATATCTTCAGCTTCTGATCCTGACTCGGCAGTGGATGTATCACTGCTTCTTAGCTGCTCAAAAGAATAACAAAATAAAATGTTAACAGTTGATGGGAAAATAAAGTAACCACAAGCAAATAGCAACAGTTCAAAGCATCTAACCAAGGGTAACTGAGGCTTAGCATAAGCAACAATTTTTCCCTCGCTGTTTAAAACCTTAACCACCTGTCTGGCATGCCGTGCTTCACTATTAAGAGCCAACTGCATACCAAAGTCACAAGTAAAGATAAATTTAGTGATGAAAGTAGAGTAAATTGCAAAAATCGTCCCTGTGGTCTGGCCAAAATGCAGGTTCAGTCCCTGATCTTTCGAAAGTGCAGTGACTGTCCCTGTAGGTAACTTTGGATTGCATATTCAGTCCCTGGCCAAAGTTAAATGACTAAAAAACCCTTTGTCTTTGGCCATTTAAGGGGGTTGAAGACGAGGGCATTCTGGTCATTTAACTTTAGCCAAGGACTGAATATGCAACCCAAAGTTCCCCATAGGAACGATTGCTGCACTTTTAAAAGGTCAAAGACTGAATCTGCTGTTTGGTTAAACCAGAGGGACGATTTTTGCAATTTACTCATATAACACAAGACAGCGAATATAATATGTAAGTGCTTAGAGCATCTAAGAACCTTCAAGATTTCAGGGTTCTTCCATGGCCCTTTATCAGACAGAAGACAGCCCCCTTGATCTGCACAGGTACAGGTGCCACCCAGAAATTCCGGTAATTCACTGCACAATTGTGGACATAGTTCCCTCATAAATCACAGGTAATAATAAAAAAAATATAAAAAAATATGTAAGATATTCTTCATATACAATATGCCTGAAGAAAGAAATTTAAACAACTGGTCCTATTATATGGTACTAAGCAATATATATTAGGAGCTACCTCGCATCAATAATCTCAAGCAACTTATTCTGGTATTTGCATCCAAGAACCTGAGGACAGATAAAAAAAACAGAGAGGTATTTTAATAACAAGCTTATAAAGCAAGCATGCAGTTCTTATAAGAGGGTGCCATATTAACGTACATGAATTTTTGAAGTTGTTTTGGGATCCAGAAATGACTTTACAGTGTTCCAAAGCAATCTAAAACCAGGACCGGCATTGATAATAAACATTTGATTGAGCGTCTGTAGAAATTTGTAGCACCAACTAGTTAGTTATAAACATATAACATGATCAAAGAGCGATGCTAATGATGATATTGATCTTACTTCAGGGTAATTGTCGCCATCAATTTTCTGTAGCCGCATTATGAGCTCCCGAGCACTCTTAGAGAAGTTCTTCAATCCCTAAAATATTACAAAATGTCTATTTAGTTAATGTCACATCATCATATAGCTCAAGATACAGGTGTTCACAAGGGGAACTGTTACATACCACGCCTTGAACATCCAAAATTGTTGTGCTCGAGTCTATGTGCCTTTTTGCAGCAATTGAGCAAGCAGGAAACTTATAAGCAAAGCTTTTTTCAAACTCACGCACATGATACTTTATGTAACGATCCATGGTTGTAACTTGCATGAGTTTGTTGGAATCAACTTTCCCCAATCTTTCAATGTAGACAGGTCTTCCCTCTTTGTCAACTCCATGATTGCCATGCGGGTAATACTTTAAAACATCGTCCAACTCTTTAAATTCAAATTCCTAATAATACAGTATAAGGTAACATCAATACGTGTAACGGCAATGACGATACCATATTATGCATAAACTAGTCATGAACATGCTAGAGACAAACAAACTGGACTTATCAATGATGTTCCAGAAATTAATCACCTCAATGATTGAGTCAGTACCGAATTCCTTTCTCCAGTGGATCATATCAGCCCACATATGTTTTGCTTTCTCGATATCAAACTTCCTTGCTTTCAAAAACCTAAAAACATATAGAAAAATAATCTTAAACTCAAAAAAATTGTAAAACAAGTTTGACAGATGCATCTAGCATTTAGGCAGTATCCTGTAGCAGACTGGCCATCAGTATATCAAAATTGATATCATCCTAGACAACACTAAATCAGAAAATGGTTCACCTTAGATGAGAAAATTTTGTATGAAGAGCTTACAAGAGCTTGACAGTAAATAACTAAATATAATATTCAAGAACTGTATCCTTTTATTATGATAGAAAGGAAAAGGAACCATCTATAATTACCTCATGCAGAAGGTACTAATCATCTAATTGGCACATATCAATGACCTGCTATCACTACCATGCTAAGATACACTATGGTAAAACTAATATAAAGAGCTTTTATATGGTAAAATAGGTGTAACCAACTGAAATCTAGCATCTGCTTGCAATATGGTGAATAGTCAGGCAGTCAGGCCAAAACAATCAAATCTAAAAATGTGCAGCAAGGGGGCAATGATGTCGTCTTCTATCATGCAACTTAATTATAAAAACTATGAAGAATATTTGCTTCCAATTCTACGAATACGCATGTATTGAACATCATAGCCAAAAACACGAAAGGGAGAAGCAAGAGTACCTCAACATCATGTGATAATCATCATGTTTTTCTGGTAGCAATTCTTCCAAAACTAGTGCTTGACGAAATGCATCAACAGCCCGTAGCTCCTCCGCATCTCGAATATCCTCAATGGAAACAGAGCTGACTCGGCAATCGCTCTTTCTCCTACTGCTCTTTTTCTTGAGAGAATGTTTGAACTTGCTAGACGCATTAAGTGCTTTCTTTTTCAATGAACCGATCCTTGTTCTCCTCTCATCCTCCGAATTTTCAAAATCAGACCTTCGTTCTCTTCTGTCTGATTTTTCATCATTGCCTGATGACCCCTCAAAGCCTACAAAGTAGCTAAACTATAAAAATGTATTTTTTCTGACACTTTCTAACATACTCAGCAATGATTTCTTATGAATTCAGATTAAAAAGTCATATGCATAACTCTAGTCTTTATGAAGAATATTTGCTTCCAATTCTACAAATACTCATTATTGAACATCATAGCCAAAAACACGAAAGGGAGAAGCAAGAGTACCTCAACATCATGTGATAATCATCATGCTTTTCTGGTAGCAATTCTTCCAAAACTAGTGCTTGACGAAATGCATCAACAGCCCGTAGTTCCTCTGCATCTCGAATATCCTCAATGGAAACGGAGCTGACTCGACAATCGCTCTTTCTCCTACTGCTCTTTTTCTTGAGAGAATGTTTGAACTTGCTAGATGCATTAAGTGCTTTCTTTTTCAATGAACCGATCCTTGTTCTCCTCTCATCCTCCGAATTTTCAAAATCAGACCTTCGTTCTCTTCTGTCTGATTTTTCATCATTGCCCGATGACCCCTCAAAGCCTATGAAGTAGCTAAACTATAAAAATGTATTTTTCTGACACTTTCTAACATATTCAGCAATGATTTCTTATGAATTCAGATTAAAAAGTCATATGCATAACCGTAAACAATACACAGAATCAGTCCTATACATAACTTATTTCTTTATGGCAGACAGGTTGACTGGCATAAGTTACAGTGCAGAGTATAATTCAGTATACTTATATTAGGAGCAAAGAATTTTCCTAACTTTAAATAAACAGTAAAGCATCGTCTTTTCTGATTTAGATATAATTTCAAATGGGGTATCCAGTTATCCACTTGGAACAAACTTTTATCAAGGATCATTTAACAACCTACAATTTGCCATTAAGTGGTCTACTCGAAGCATTAAATCAACATTTCCACTTTGAGATTGCAACTGTCTTAACGACTAACCATTCCAGCACACTGTAAAACTTGACGCTTGCATCAGTTTTTTCACTACGAAATTTGATTTTGAAATGACATTGTCTACGTATAGTAACTAGCATCAGTTTTGTCGTCTTATTTGATTAAAAATCCTAGTCCATATATCAACATGACCACAATAATACAACATACAATCATAATAAGAACAAATACAGCAGCAATAATTGAACATCACAAATTCATAACCCTCCAAAACTATAAATTGACCAAAATTTTTATTTTCCGTAAGTCNAACTGATATCATCCTAGACAACACTAAATCAGATAATGGTTCACCTTAGATGAGAAAATTTTGAATGAAGAGCTTACAAGAGCTTGACAGTAAAGAACTAAATATAATATTCAAGAACTGTATCCTTTTATTATGATAGAAAGGAAAAGGAACCATCTATAATTACCTCATGCAGAAGGTATTAATCATCTAATTGGCACATATCAATGACCTGCTATCACTACCATGCTAAGATACACTATGGTAAAACTAATATAAAGAGCTTTTATATGGTAAAATAGGTGTAACCAACTGAAATCTAGCATCTGCTTGCAATATGGTGAATAGTCAGGCAGTCAGGCCAAAACAATCAAATCTAAAAATGTGCAGCAAGGGGGCAATGATGTCGTCTTCTATCATGCAACTTAATTATAAAAACTATGAAGAATATTTGCTTCCAATTCTACGAATACGCATGTATTGAACATCATAGCCAAAAACACGAAAGGGAGAAGCAAGAGTACCTCAACATCATGTGATAATCATCATGTTTTTCTGGTAGCAATTCTTCCAAAACTAGTGCTTGACGAAATGCATCAACAGCCCGTAGCTCCTCCGCATCTCGAATATCCTCAATGGAAACAGAGCTGACTCGACAATCGCTCTTTCTCCTACTGCTCTTTTTCTTGAGAGAATGTTTGAACTTGCTAGATGCATTAAGTGCTTTCTTTTTCAATGAACCGATCCTTGTTCTCCTCTCATCCTCCGAATTTTCAAAATCAGACCTTCGTTCTCTTCTGTCTGATTTTTCATCATTGCCTGATGACCCCTCAAAGCCTACAAAGTAGCTAAACTATAAAAATGTATTTTTTCTGACACTTTCTAACATACTCAGCAATGATTTCTTATGAATTCAGATTAAAAAGTCATATGCATAACTCTAGTCTAAACAATACACAGAATCAGTCCTATACATAACTTATTTCTTTATGGCAGACAGGTTGACTGGCATAAGTTACAGTGCAGAGTATAATTCAGTATACTTATATTAGGAGCAAAGAATTTTCCTAACTTTAAATAAACAGTAAAGCATCGTCTTTTCTGATTTAGATATAATTTCAAATGGGGTATCCACTTGGAACAAACTTTTATCAAGGAGCATTTAACAACCTATAATTTGCCATTAAGTGGTCTACTAGAAGCATTAATCAACATTTCCACTTTGAGATTGCAACTGTCTTAACGACTAACCATTCAAGCAAACTGTAAAACTTGACGCTTGCATCAGTTTTTTCACTACGAAATTCGACTTTGAAATGACATTGTCTACGTATAGTAACTAGCATCAGTTTTGTCGTCTTATTTGATTAAAAATCCTAGTCCATAATCAACATGACCACAATAATACAAATACAATCATAATAAGAACAAATACAGCAGCAATAATTGAACATCACAAATTCATAACCCTCCAAAACTATAAATTGACCAAAAATTTTTTTTCCGTAAGTCAACACTTCACAAAAAGGTTGCTTTGACGGGCAACCTTAACCCATTTAAACCCCGATGCGATCCTTTCCAAAGTACCCCACCTCGGGTCAATGTTCATTGGTTTCCTGTGAACTTAGGACCTATTTCACAAATCCATCCCATTCCCGGCCCCACAACAACCTTAGCCTTAGCACCCAAATCCCGACCCAAAAAAATCACTACTCATGTCAACACATTCGCAAAAACAAATTATGTCAACACATTGTCCAATGCTTGTGCTACTCTTATATTTGTAATTCTGTTTGGAGATTAATATTAATATTCACCATTTGCACCAAAAAAAACAAAATCCCAAACGGGTCGCCTAGTGGCAAAACGGCTTGTGACTATCAAACTAAAATGTGAGAGGTCTCAAGTTCAATTAAACAACCCTAAAGTGGCCCCACCAACCTTCCGAAAAGGGAGGGCTATTACCTGGTTTGAGTCTATGTGGCAGTGGGTTCAAACCCGTGGATTAGCCCCCAAAAAAAATCCCAAATTTTTCGCCCGAAAATAAACCTAAACACAAATTCAAATTCAATAAAAAAGAATCAAGAAAATAACAAAGAATCACTCACAAGGCCTCGCAAATCGATCCAACGGTCCAGACATCGAACACCTGCATTTTAATCAAAACCCACAAAATCAAACCAACATTATATAAAAAAGATCACACCTTTAATACCTAAAGCTAGTCACTTTACCTTAAAAATCAAATCTTGATAACTCAAAACACAATAAACCGAATCAACGAGCAATGATTCTGAATCTTTAAAGGATTAGAACCAAATTTACATTATCTTTTTTTATAAAAAAAAAAAATTGGGGAAAAAAATAATATTAATTGCAGGTGGGATGAAAGAGACCTGAATGTGAGGGTTTTTTTAAGTTCTCAAGGTAAAGTGTGTGTGGGAGAATGCCACGTGGCGATGATCGGTTAAGTGTGTGTGTGTTTTTCGTCGGTGGGATTAGTTTTGACTGTTTTGGGTTTGTGTGTGTTTTTTTACCGTTTTGTGTGTGTGTGTCAGGGAGTGAATAATAATGAAAGAATGATTCTGTTACGAGGTGTATGTTTGAGATGTGATGGGTAGTCAACTGTGGAGTACTTACTGGTTTATAGCACATGCTGGTTAAAACCTTTTAAAATATTAAAAGTTCTCTAAATAATAATAATAATAATAATAATAATAATAATAATAATAATAATAATAATTAAAATACATAAATAAATAACAATAAATAATTAATTAAATAAAGGATGGTCCAGTTTTTAGACCAAAACAAATTTTCAAAATAAATAGATGCGATGCAATTTTTGACACTTGTTTATTTTTTTAATAATAAAATACAAGTGCTGGTTGGTGTGGTGTAATTTACATCTAAATTGATCGGACTTTGTACTTTTTGTGCGATTGACGGTTATTGTACTTTCGTCCGAATAAATTTTGTTTTTTTCTAAAAAAAATTAAAAAATTAAACTTTAAAAAAAATTGATTTCACTAAAGTACAATAAATATCAGTTAAAAAAAAAGAAAAAAAATAGCATGGTTCACTCTTTGAGGTTCACTCAATTCAACAAATTTAACTTATTACGAGTTTGATGTGTTTTCTCAGATATCAAACAAATTACTGAAGAACAATTTTTAATATAAATTTATATATTATAAAACTCATGAGAAGCTAATAAAAACTCAGTAATAACTTTTATATGGAATTTCCACGTATGTAATCACACTAGGACATAATTATTATTATTTTTTTTAACGGCAATAGAATTTAGCAAGAAGCTAGAAGAAGTTACATACAAAGGATAGAGTGTTAAAATCAAAGGATCATAAAGTGTTAGTACAAGGGTTACATATCCACTCTATCCACTTAAGAGGTGAGATCCTTGCTACACAATTAAAAAAAAATCAAGAAAGTAACAAAGAATCACTCACAAGGCCTCGCAAATCGATCCAACGGTCCAGACATCGAACACCTGCATTTTAATCAAAACCCACAAAATTAAACCTAATTCCAACCAACATTATATAAAAAAGATCACACCTTTATTACCTAAAGCTAGTCACTTCACCTTAAAAATCAAATCTTGATAACTCAAAACACAATAAACCGAATCAACGAGCAATGATTCTGAATCTTTAAAAGATTAGAACCAAATTTACATTATCTTTTTTTATAAAAAATTGGGGGAAAAAAATAATATTAATTGCAGGTGGGATGAAAGAGACTGAATGTGAGGGTTTTTTTTAAGTTCTAAAGGTAAAGTGTGTGTGGGAGAATGCCACGTGGCGATGATCGGTTAAGTGTGTGTGTGTTTTTCGTCGGTGGGATTAGTTTTGACTGTTTTGGGTTTGTGTGTGTTTTTTTACCGTTTTGTGTGTGTGTGTCAGGGAGTGAATAATAATGAAAGAATGATTCTGTTACGAGGTGTAGGTTTGAGATGTGATGGGTAGTCAACTGTGGAGTACTTACTGGTTTATAGCACATGGTGGTTAAAACCTTTTAAAATATTAAAAGTTCTCTAAATAACAAAATAATAATAATAATAATAATAAATAATAAAATAATAGAAGAATTTGATGTATATCCAAAACTTTGGGAGGTGATTTGCACACTCTAATATTTGATTGAGACACTTTAAAACATGCATTAAACAGTTGTACTATAAATAAAAATTGCTTAAACTGTTTGTACATTGGGTATCCCAATCAAATATCCAATCACTTCCCATATCCTTTTTACTACAAATTTTTTAATTATGTCAATATTTTTATAAAAGTTAAAAGCTCTCAAATACGTCCAAATATATAATTAAAATGTCTTAAATGTTTTAGACTCTATTATCATAATTTCTTTGACTAATTTACCATTCTATGCAAGAACATTTATCAACAATTAAGAACAAAAAGAGCACACATACTCAAAACTACTAAAACATAACAAAACACTATTCAAAGAAACTACACCGATACAAAACCACTCTACTTAATGTTTTTCTTGTAAGCTAATTCAAATAGGAGCATAACTAATGATTTTAAATGAAAAAGGAATACAGTGAACTCTTCGTAGCATACTGATGACATCAAATAAGTGCATTTATGTATAAGAATTGATACTTAATCGCTTGAATGTTCATATTTCAGTTATTTACAAGCAATTGGTGAAAGTTAGCTATTTTAGACGTAAATTGGAGCAAAATGGTTCAAGTCAGAAAAGTCTAGTGAATTGATGAATGATAATGTCGTATTATTCTAGTAGATACGCCGTATAACAAGACTTGTACGAATATAAAGACCATTGCTTGACTTTGAAGAATACGCCGTATATGAAACTTTGGTCAACGAGAACATTTGACTTACTTTACTTCAGATACGCCGCATGACATCCTGAATATGCGTCATATCTACCTCAATGACTTCACCAGAATTTCAAGATATTGAAGACCTGGTACATCGTATGAACTTATGTGATGCGCCGTATCAGGAAGGCGGTATACGAATATTTCAGAATATAATAATGTTGGACCCCATGTAAAGTTACCTAGATACGCCGTATCAGATAACCTGATACGTCGTATCGACCCTGATTCCAGAATGTATAAATAGAAGATCTTCATTCGTTTTCAAAGAGGCGAACGAGGAGATAACTACCAAGTACGAAACCAGAAACACAAAGAATACTAAGAAGGTCCTGCTAGTGCATAATTACATATGAGAATTCCCTTAATTCATTTTCGTACTATATAATCATTCGGTTAGCGTATTTTTCTCTTTCGATTTATACTTGAATCTTTCATAACATGTTATTTTGTTTTATGACTGAGATTATAGGCTAATACGTGTAGGTATTAGCCATGTTTAATGATTATATGATGTTTTGATTTATTACTAATTCAATAGGCCGCTCAGGCTTGTGTTTTGATTACATTTATTATTTCATTAATACTGTTTTGCATGTTAATGTAAGCCCTAGGTGGTTAATTAATAAACTGGTAATCATTAAGGTGAGTTTTATGCGGATTTCGACTAATCGTGACAGGATTAGATCTGTTTAGGAAACTTAATAATAAATCTAGGAGTCTATGGGTACCTATTCCCAGGAATGAGATACGCCAAGTTGTGAGTACCGTCGCTACAGGTTTTAGACTTTTCAAACATCATGTATGACTAAACAATGGTTAATACGTTTTCCTTACTTCGGCTTGACCTCTTCTGTATTATCTGTGTTTTTGCTTGTGTGTGTTATCTGTCTCATTGCATTTACTGTTTTATTAAATCTAAACCACGTGCCAATCTCTCAGGCTTAACCCCTTTTGTTGCGTTAGATTAGGTTTAATTAGACTAACTAATAGAATTAAAATACTGATAGATATTAGGTGTTAACGTTCAACTGTTAGTGATCGACACCCTACTTACCAACTAGCTCACCATCGATCGGGTAACTGCCCGTTAGTGTTTTTATAGGTAAAGTCGGCAAAATATAAATATTAAAACTTGATAAATAATTACCTGTACTAAACGAAACATCACATGCAAAAGGGAATTTGATTTTTTTTCCATAGTACATTAGGAATTTAGGATATATACGATTGTTTTCTTCTTTTGCTATGTTTTTATTTTCTTTAGCTTTTATTTTTGACTTAGTGAAGGTGTAACCCAAATAAAAAGTAGTGAGACAATTTACAATTGCAATTTTTTCTTTTACTGTTATGAGAAAGAGGTATTAATTCGCTTAATTGTCCTTGCTTTGATATTAATATTCCAAAGAAACAAGAGGTGTTTTTGGGATGGAATTCAAAGACCAAGAAAGGGTAATAAGTGGGAGATTAAAAGCAAGTGTTGATCTATTTCATTAGTATCAAAGGGGTTAAAAAGTAGTGTATTGTACTATTAAATACTACGTACTTAAGTAGGAAAATAACTAATTTAATTATAATTTAATAGATTATTTAAATATATTTGAGAATTTATAAGTTTTGGAAAGATATTAATGTAATATTAGGAAAATAATAAGGTGTGACTGACTGACTGTACGACTTTACTAAATTCTTAAAGTTTCAAGGGTTTTTTTTTTAAAACACAAGTGTTAGTTGGGTAGTGTGAGCTACTCTTAAATTGATTGGATTTTATACTTTTTTGCAAACTATTGTATTTTCACGTGATAATTTTTTTTTCCAAAAAATTAAAAATTGATTTTTTTAAAGATACAATTTGGAAGCACGAAAGTACATTATACATCAGCCGCACAAAAACATTGCACCAACCACTAGTACTTTTCAAATAAAAAAGAGAACACATGTCAAAATATTAATTGAATCACATAGTTGGTCTGTCTGCTGATCTATTTTGAGAATTTGGTTCTTTTTGGGCTAGAAAGTGAATTTACTACCTTTTCATTTTTTTGACTATTTAAGAAATTTTCTCTTTAAACTAGCATATGCGTTTTGTACTATTAGTGTTAAGAGGTAAAAGAACAAATTATTTACATTCGAGTTAAGGTTAAAAAAAAATTCTTTATTTGCTTGGGACGTGACATTCACACAATTTTTTTTCATAAACAACAATATCCGCAATAGTGTTATACAATGTGTTGTATAACTTATACAAAATAGTGTATGTATCAAAAAGATATGTGGATATCATCTCCCTATTTGATTTTTAGTACAACTTGTAGAATTGATATTTTAAATTGTTTTTTATTGGAACAATGAAAATGTGTATTCCATCCGTCCCAAATTAAACTTCCTTCATTTTGTTTTGGGCTATCCCCAAATAATTGTTCATTTTTGTGTTTTAACCAATGAAAATAGATTTTAGTGGGTATGGATGATATTTTATTGGTGGGAAGTTTAGTTGGTAAGATTTACTAAAACTTTGAGCAAATTAAAAGTTAAAATTTATTTTGAGACATCATTAGTATATAAATATTAATCAACTAGCCACTGGCTAGAACAAAGATTACACGATACAAGAAATTTTGAATCTGAGATTCAAGCTAACTATGTTGGTTTAACCAATGGCGCAGCTATTAAGGGGCGGGGAGGGGCGCCCGACCCCCCGAAATTTTTTTTGCGATGTAGGGGGTATATAGTTTTCGTGTAGAAAAATTTCGGTATATTCGGTTTCGACCCCCCATTTTAATTGTGAATTTTTTTTATACATTAACCAATAAAATTAATTCATTACATTTTACATAAGCCCATCTACCCAACCCAAACTAAAATCCATTAATAAACCAAATCCAAAACTAAAATCCATTACTTACTTACTTAGCCCATTAATAAACCAAATTCCATTAAAAAAATGATAATAATAAATAATAACGGAACAAACCCTCCCCCTTCGAAGTCGATTGTCGACCCTCATCTCCTCCCAAGTCCCACCAGGTTATTGGTTTTTAATAATTTCTTTTTCAATTAGGTTATTAGTTTTTTTAGAGTGAATTGTACGAAGAAAAAAGAAAATTGTAGTCATGTTTCTTTTTCAATTGTAGTCATGTTCCTTGGACTTATTTTTAATAATTTCTTTTTCAATTAGGTTATTGGTTTTTTTAGAGAATGTGTGTGAAATGGTTTAGTATGAGACAGATTTATACTTTGTCCCGACCCGAATCGAATCACCGACCCGAACATATTACCCGAAAAATAGCGTTAGGAAAAAAAAATTTAGATCCCGACCCCCCACTGAAAATTTTCTAGCTTCGCCACTGGGGTTTAACCTTCCTGTTTCAGTTAGCTATCCAAGTGTATGAATAGGATATATCTTCCTTTGGACAGATTTTCCCTTTTCAAACAAATTGGAATGATTACAAATGTTCTGGCTCTAGCAAGAATCAAAAGAACCAAAGAATCCATACAAAGTGAATGGTTTATTAATGTACGTAAAAATGCAAATTTTATTGCAATAATTAATTATTTATTATCTATGCAGTCAGATAGATCACAGTCGTCCTACACTCCACTATTATCTTGTAAGTTTAGGTGGCGGGATCGAGCAAGAGAAGAAAGGTAACTAGAGCAGCCTCGATCATTTGCCATGACTTGTAGACCATTGTGCTATGTTGATGACGATATACAGATCTATCAATTAAGAACCTGTTTTGTTTTGTTGGTCTCTTGTAGGGATGGCAATGGGCGAGAAAAAACCCACAACCCACGGGTACCCGCCATAAATGGGTGGGTAAACGCGTCAATTTCCACCCACGGGTGGGTCGTGGGTGAAAATCTATACCCATCAGTGAGTGGCGGGTGGGTGACGGGTGAGGCATACCCATCGCGGGTAAACCCATAACACCCATTTAAAATATCCACGGGTATACCCGTCAAAATACCCGTGGGTGTACCCGTAAACCCATGTTAAAATTAATTATATTAATTAAAATATTTATGATGTTATAGGTATACATTTAATAGTTACTACCAAGTCTTAAGAAAACACATTAACCTAAAAGTTTGTTTGAGTTTCAAGACTAAAAAGAGAATATAAAAGATCAAATAATCAAAGTTGTATTTCGCAAATTGATTAATGTCTTATTACGCAGTTTCGTAATTAGTTTTCATATCATCGTTTTTTAATTTTGTTGCATAACACTAACCCATGGGTTTATCCATGGGCAACAAATACCCGTGGGTAAGGGCATGGGTAGAAAATTGTACCCATTGGTGGGTGATGGGTGGGTGACGGGTGAGAAAAAAACTACGTGGGCGGGTGACGGGTTAGAGGTACCCGTGCCCATTACCCACGGGTGCCATCCCTAGTCTCTTGTGTATCTAATATATTTATATGAAAAAGAGATGAAATTGAAGCTACTTCATACTGTTTGGAAGCACATAACACCATAGTGTGATCAACAAGTGGAAATAAAGCTATGAACATGTGGCATTCAATATGACATTTTCATCATACGGACAACAAAAAAATAGCATAGTTCACTCTTTGAGGTTCACTCAATTCAACAAATTTAACTTATTTTGATTTGTTTTCTGAGATATCAAACAAATTACTGAAGAACTATTTTCAATATAAATTTATATAATATAAAACTCATGAGAAGCTAATAAAAACTCAGTAATAACTTTTATACAGAATTTCCACGTATGTAATCACACTAGGACATAATTATTCTTTTTTTTTTAACGGCAATAGAATTTAGCAAGAAGCTAGAAGAAGTTACAAACAAAGGATAGAGTGTTACAATCAAAGGATCATAAAGTGTTACAAGGGTTACATATCCACTCTATCCACTTAATAGCAACCTCTTGTCTACCGGAGATCCAAGTTTATGACACGAGCTTTACATAATTACATTATCAATGATAAGCTGCTTGTTGGGTTTTTCTGTAGCAAAAGTTGTATCATTGCAGAACCTCTAAAGTAGCCCCTGAGTTGTTTGAACAACCACGTCGAAGAATTTGATGGAGGCAGCAAGGAGGGGGACTCTATCAACAAGGTTAATTCCTTCAAGAATTATTCACCTTTACAAGAATTATTAGAATATGGTCTCTCGGAACCAAGAAGGCCCGGGGTACATAGAACAATAAGATTTACACGTTCTCCATCAACAACGCCTTCACGGCTTATTGATTTTGTTATGAAAGAAAAAAGTCCAACCATGTCGCCAAGTAATTGTTGAAAAGAAACTAACGATGTAATCTGGTGACAAGCAAACGTACTTGAGACACAAAGTATTCACATGCATATCTTTAGAGCGTCATCACTAGTATAGAAACGAAATTCTATTTCCATATCTTATAGTTCAATACTAATTAAGTACATATTCATTTCAAACTTTATTAAAGCATTCATGCGCATACTAACAAATTTATGGGTTCGCCGATAAATGGTTTAGTAAGCTTTAATGTTAGAATAGAACTTTGAAAAACTCTAATCTTCCTTTCATTATTGTATTGCTGCTGGACAGATTTTCCCTTTTCAAACAAATTGGAATGATTACAAATGTTCTGGCTCTAGCAAGAATCAAAAGAACCAAAGAATCCATACAAAGTGAATGGTTTATTAATGTACGTAAAATGCAAATTTTATTGCAATAATTAATTGGAATAGATCACAGTCGTCCTACATTCCACTATTATCTTGTAAGTTTAGGTGGCGGGATCGATAATGATCACATGATAAAAGTATTAATGACGTTCTTCTCTTTTTTTATAAAGTTTTCAAAATGGTTTATGTCATCCATTGTTTATGTTTCCTTTCGTTTCATTTGTGAAATATATTGATAGTTTTGTTCGCACCAAAAAATATTGTCCAATCTAGATTATATAAGCTGAACCTTATAAAATTTTATAAGACTCTTGTCTCATGGAATAGTCGGTAAGTCAGAAACAATAGTTAAAAATAAAAATTGGACTAAGCCTTATATATATAGTACGTGTCTAGCTTGGACTAATATGGGGATCAAAATCCTCTCAAGTTGAGAGTAACTTGATTGATCATGTTGGCCAATCATAATTTAGATAAATGTATAAAAGTTTTTCTTTAATTAAATTCAAGGGGGCCCATTTATATTTATCTTAATTGCTATTGGTTAACATGACCTATCAAGTTACTCTCAACTTGAGGGGATCTTGTTCCCTAATATGGTCCATTAGTATATGCATTATTCCGATGATAGTTGAATATTATGAATTTGGAAGGTTGCGGCCAATGATGTTATCAAGATTATAAATAGTGCGCGCTAACAAGAAGCTTTTGTTGAAAACTGTACGTGTCAACTTTCTCCGGCCACTTTTGAGTGTTTACGCTATATACGGAAAATGGTTTACACTTTTTTTTAATAAAAAGTGTTGATCGATTGGCTCACCATCTTCAGTTTTAAACCGATCATTTTGTACCGCAATCATTTTAAAATTAATACTCCGTACATTGGTAACTTTTACGTGTTTATTCTAGGGGTAAAGATTGTGCCATCAGAAAAATAAACGTTCATTCTCTCTCTCTCTCTCTCTCTCTAACATTTTCTCTCTCTAACATTCCGGCCAAATATTTCCGATCTAACACCACCATTATCTCCTCAACCAAATTCCGATCAAACCTGTACATACCAGACGCCTACCGGATCCATCACGCGCCGGTAAGGTTCGCCGGAATTTTTATTTTTCCGACGAGTTTTTGCAATTAAATTCCACTACAGCTTGCACCACCTTTTCCGACCAAATCCCCACCAGCTGAGACTCTTATATCTTGGCCACGCGCCGGCACGAGCCGGATTTTGCTATGCTACAGTGTTTGTCGATTTGATATCCAGGCAAGTAGCTGATGTTTACACCAGAGGTCATGTCCAATCCGGCCTCCTCGAGAGACAAAAACACAGGCAAGATAAAAGCGACATATAAAAAGAGGTAGGGGGAGTCTACGAGAGGAGAGTAAAGCAAATCACACCAATAAAAGATTCACACTAAAAGGAAGGTGTGTGGCATGCAAGCTACGCACTGGGCAAAAGTCAGAACGGCGGAAGAAAAATAAGCAAGTATAAGACACAGTTAAGGAATAAAAAGATCAGGTAAATAAATAAAAGGTTTAGAAATGTTAACTCTACTGTGCCGGAAGGAAATTCCGGTCAGCAGTGGCTGGTGCAGCGGCGCCGAAACGGTGGCAGGAAGCGGGCCGGCGGCGATACAAGACCACTTGGTCGAGGCTCAGCGTAGTGTGTGAGTCTTCACTCGCCGGAGGTGAACCCAGAAACCTCTNTCTCTCTAGAATAAGCATGAATAAGTTGTGAAATAAGTTGTTATCCAAGGTCCTACAAGTGGTATCAATCGCCAAGGGATAGATTTAGGTTGATATAGATTAGTTTTTGGTTGTGTCTTGGGGAGACATAAGGTTGATATAGCGTGTTTCCAGGAGACTAGCACGAGGGAGGGTAACGGCTTCAAGCTTTGGTACTCGGGCTCTAGGTCAGCGAGAAATGGAGTTGGAGTCATCCTAGCGGCGGGTCTTAAGGATAATGTAGTGCAAGTGATCAAGAAGGGCGACAGAACCATGAAGATTACTTTGGTTATTGATGGAGAGACCGTTAACGTGATCAGCGCTTACGCACCGCAGGTGGGTCGCAGTGACGCAGAGAAGAGGATTTTTTGGGATTCCCTCGACGAGCTCGTGAGGGAATGCCCTGCAGACCAACGACTGATTATAGGTGGTGATTTGAACGGTCATATAGGAGCTACAGCAGATGGATACTCATGGGTTCATGGAGGATTCGGGTATGGAGTTAGGAATGTTAAAGGATGCTCGATACTAGAATTTACTACCGCTCACAACTTAGTTGTTGCAAACTCTTTTTTCAAGAAGAGAGACGTCCACTTAATTACCTTCCAGAGCGGGGGTCATAGCACCCAGATTGATTATCTGCTGGTGCGCATAGATGACCTTAGGGCATGTAAGGATTGCAGGGTTTTCCCTGGCGAGGCATGCTCATCGCATCACAGATTGGTTGCCTTAAATGCTCTTTTCCAGGGGCGTCGACACGGGAGGTTATAAATCTATCTTGTAATTATATGTTATAAGAATCTTGAATTTTCTTTATTTCTACTAACACGAGTACCTTTCCTACAACCATCAAGCTGTGTGTTTCTTTGTTATCTGTTGAAAAAGGAGTAGCTTTTGCTTATTCAAAGTAAGTAGGATGTATCAATCTTCTGATTTACAACCTGTCATTATGAACAGAGTAGCAACCAAACATTTTCCATTATGGCTGAGGCTGCATCCAGTGTCCCAAGTGCCGAGCTGTTGGAATTCCCAAAGAAAGATAACCGTCGTTTCTTACATGCTGTCTATCGTGTTGGTGATCTTCAACGCAGTATCAAGTACGTAAGCACATCTTCATTTTTTTCTCAACCATTTTAATACAGTATACGTGTTTTGTTCATTTGTTTTTACTGTATTTATCTCAGGTTTTACACTGAAGCCTTAGGGATGAAATTGCTTAGGCATAGGGACGTACCTGCGGAGAAGTACTCAAACGCTTTTCTTGGATTCGGTCCCGAAGAATCAAACTTTGCTGTGGAGCTTACGTACAGTATGTTTCTGAATATAAAAAGCAATTGTATTATTTTTGTCTTTCGGGTCCATGATGTTTATTTTCATGTTTGTTAATCTATATGTTAATGTACAGATTATGGAGTGGATAAGTATGATATAGGAACCGGATTTGGGCATTTTGCAATTGCTACTGCTGATGTATGTCTTGCAATTATATATTACTTGATGTGATGTCAAATATACATCGATTTTTTTGTGCTAATTTGGGTGCGCTTTCGGTAGGTCTACAAACTTGCTGAGGACATCAAGACCAAAGGTGGAACCATTACAAGGGAGGCAGGTCCAGTTAAAGGTGGGACGAGTGTGATTGCTTTTGCTAAAGATCCCGACGGTTACCTTTTTGAACTCATTGATAGGCCTGGTACCCCTGAACCTCTCTGTCAAGTTATGCTTCGTGTTGGTGATCTTGATCGCTCCATCAAGTTCTATGAAAAGGTATAGTTTTCTTGTGTAATTTCCTGATAAGTTTTATGTAACTTATTACTTATGCATGTAAAGTTAATATCTTGATCCAATTCTGTGCAGGCATTGGGGATGAAGTTATGCAGGACAATCGATAGACCAGAACATAAGGTATTAATTTAATCATTCATGGTTTCATGTATCAATGTAAGTTACTAATACATTTATTCGCAACACAGTACACTTTGGCAATGATGGGGTATGCTGAAGAAAAAGAAACAACTGTTTTGGAGCTCAC
>LBNU01026057.1:32558-93820 GCA_014162995.1 Artemisia annua
AAAAAGGTCTTACTCACATTAATTCTTTCTTTATTAAAACTCAGCACACATTAATCTTATAGTAAGAAAATTAGTAAGCATAACAAAACTGTCATGACTTCCTCGGAAGTGGGGTGAAAAGGGATTACTCACATTAATTTACCTTTTCTTATAAAAAATCAAGAACCACAATTCACTCTTAATAAGTAAGAAAATAGGTAAGCATAACAACCTGTATTCCTTCTCGTGAGTGAAAATAATTCCTTCAAAGATGAAGAACACAATTAACTCTTAATAAGTAAGAAAAATAAAAATCATAACAAAAACTGCATGATTCCTCGGAAGTGAAAATAATTAACTTCCAAGTAACCAAACAACCTATAATGTGTGATAAGTATCAGCTATATATACAAACATTTCCTTCTCTTATGCTCCGATGTGGGACTATTGAATCTTAAACTCCTTAATTATTTTAAAGAAATGATTCATCCTAAATAATATATTTGTGTTGTTATGTACGAGTAATACACACTATTATAATAGATCTAATCATCGTTTTTTATGTACTTAAATGTCTTTATCTTTGCCTTCCATGTGGGATACAGATTGCATCAACAAGTCTTCAAGATTTTGACAACCTTCTAAATTGGGCCTATTTCACTAAATAATACAAACTTGAGCATAGTTTTAAATACTCTTTAAAGACCAAAAAACAACCCTTTTGACCTAAAAAGTCAAACATAGTCTTTTTGGATGAGAGAAAGTATAAAAGCTGCCTTTGTTTGAATATTTATATATTGTGCTTGTGAAGGATAGACTTCCTCTATAACTTGTTTGAGAAACTTGAAAGGTGGTGCTTCAAAGAGAGCAAGCAATGGTCTATGCTCGAGCTTTATTTGCTGGCTTTAAGATAGATAATCTCGTAGATCCGTCTGTTTAGCTGAAGCTTTTGGATATCCTCGTTTAAGACAACCATATTTACACGTTAAGCCATACTTAAAAATCTGTAAGGGATGTGATAAGGTTGTCTCTATGTAAAAGTTGATCGATGAATGAAAGCTAATGTTACACCAGGGAAGTGTGCTTAAATTTCATGGAACTATGCAATGCAAGGAGTTATGATACGGTCTGGTTGGATGAGGTAGAAGCAAGGCAAGGCATACGACACATAATTCGGCTTTTATGGTAACATCTCGTGTTATGCTTCAAGACTACTGTTTTTAGCTAGGATGTGTGTAGCTATATATATCTCCATTTTTTTTTTTTGAACGGCGAGTTAGTAGTAAGTGATCCGAGTCACTTATTTACTACTATATGTTTAAAATTATGGATTAATCAAAGTGGTATTATTGTTTTGATTTGTATTCACCATCTATAACCTATACACGTGTAAATAATGATCGATCGAGTATTTGAAATGACAAAGAAAAATAAGATGCGATCCTTATAAAGCAATGTGGTGGAAAATAAAAGGTTTTTTTTTTTTTTTTTTTTTTTTTTTGTGAGTTTAAATTGGCAGTATAACTTACATACTTAGTAAGCTATGCCATTTTTTTTAATGATTGAGTTCTTACTATGTGCTTTGAAATGTGGTCATGTGTGTGATTCTGATTACCAACATAGTTAACAAAGTACTACTAAATTTATAACTTTGTGTTTGGTTGTGGTTAAATCCTTACAAGATAAGTACTTAAATGTTTTTATTCTATAACAAAGTACTACTAAATTTATAACTTTGAGTGAAAACAATCTTTTAGGTTAAACATACATAATTATGGTATATCAAATACACAATAGTTACCCACTTGAAGGAACATCGTATTTATACCAATAGTTAAATGTATAAATACTGTGAATTGGTGATAACTAAAAAATAACTTATTTTACAAGTGCTTTGAAGATACAATTACAATTTTATCTGATGTGTGTCCTTTGACTGCAACTTGAAATCAAATAACATTGTATTCACGGTGAGTCATCAACTAATACTTAGAAGAACTAATAATGCCGAGAGCTATTTTTAGTGGTCAAACTTTCCCAGAAAACAATAGCTTACTTTTGTCCAACGCCTGCAATTGTGTTGTGTAACCTTCAGGACTCCCGTCCAGCTGGAAGCCGTGTTGAAGTTTCATTTTGAACTGCTAGCTGATCTGATCCCTTTTACTGTAACTGGAAATCAAATAAAATTGAATTTACAAAGAGTCGTCATTTAAAACTTAGATTATAAAGTCGTCATTTAAAACTTAGATTATAAAAGTACCAAAAATCGTAAAACGTCTCATGAACACCAAAACCGATCCTCTAAAGGACGTTCGACAAGCTCTAGTTCTGAGTCAATTAATTTGCAGTATTAGTTTGTTTACTGGTTGTAAATTTTAGTCAGTGTCGCTAATAGTGATATATAGCTATCAGAGAGCACAAAACTTGGGAGGAAGCTGTAAAACAGAATCGTGATAATACCATACCAAAATTCTTTTTTTCTTAAAAGTAAATGAAACGACATCAAAATACTTTCAAAAGATTAGCTTAATACACGAGCCCAAAGTTCGAGTCCGCTTCACAGTACAGAACCAGATGAAAACCGCTACTATATAACATACTGTACCAGCACTATACTGTCAGGGACTCAATCTCAGATTTTGGGTACCAGTGTGGTACAGTTTGGTTTTGTATCATTGCATAGCCCCATACTGGATAACCGTTTCATTCTGATAACATGTATAATCTAACCCTATAATCTAATGATGTAGAATTGCCAAAAGAATTTTATCTAGAATCTGAGTTTTCATATGGAATAAGGCATTAATAGAGGGAGACCTGGATTTCAAAGTGTTAGAATTTTCCGATCCTCTAAAGGACGTTCGACAAGCTCTAGTTCTGAGTCAATTAATTTGCAGTATTAGTTTGTTTACTGGTTGTAAATTTTAGTCAGTGTCGCTAATAGTGATATATAGCTATCAGAGAGCACAAAACTTGGGAGGAAGCTGTAAAACAGAATCGTGATAATACCATACCAAAATTCTTTTTTTCTTAAAAGTAAATGAAACGACATCAAAATACTTTCAAAAGATTAGCTTAATACACGAGCCCAAAGTTCGAGTCCGCTTCACAGTACAGAACCAGATGAAAACCGCTACTATAACATACTGTGCCGGCACTATACTGTCAGGGACTCAATCTCAGATTTTGGGTACCGGTGTGGTACAGTTTGGTTTTCTATCATTGCATAGCCCCATACTGGATAACCGTTTCATTCTGATAACATGTATAATCTAACCCTATAATCTAATGATGTAGAATTGCCAAAAGAATTTTATCTAGAATCTGAGTTTTCATATGGAATAAGGCATTAATAGAGGGAGACCTGGATTTCGAAGTACCTAATATAAGTGGTCAAAGTGTCAAACTATCCTACAAAAAAAAAAACGTCAGAAGGAGGGTGAAACCTTACATTTCATCAATGCCTGCGAATCTGTTTTGTGACCTACAGAATCGTCCCTCGAGCTGGAAGCTGTGTTGCACTCTGATTTTGAGCATTTAGATGATGCTTCATCAACCACAGAGCTAAAATCGGTCACGGAGTTAATAGTTTCAACAGCCGTGATGCAGCATTCTTGCCAATGGAGAACCGAAAGGTCTCTGATTACATCATTCAAGCTCAGGAATGCATTTGAAGAAACATCACTTTGTAGTGTCGTGTGGTGTGCATCCATCAGGTCGATTGACCTCACCGCTTCCATCAAATCATTCTGCAAATATATATGGCTTCTAATAGTCAAATATACGGAATAAAGTAGAACTGGTAAGATGTGTATGTAAGTGGTCAAAACAGTTGCGGGTTGAAAGTTGTCATTTTTTAGTAAGTGTCTAGTAGGATTGACCCGCAAACACTCTTTTATCCATTTCCTTTTTTCTTAATACATAACTAATGCATTAACTATAAAAATGTTTAGCCACTGAGAGTTGGAACCAAGCCGAAATCATATTGAAGCAAACAGCTGATAATTATCACTATATGATTATTGTTCTCTATATAACTTTTTCCTGCCATGAACATTTTCTCTGTTGCAAAATCATCCTTCTTTTGCTTATGTTTAAAAAAAAACCTCAATAGATAACTTTTTCTATGTATCCACCCCCTTTCGGAAGGTCTGATTAACATTGTATGAAGCAAAGTAGCTTTCAAGCTAAAAAAACCCACACAAACACACAGGTCAGACTCAAAATGGCATCTCATGAATACGTAAGCAAATATACACAGCTTCCTTTCAAAAAGAACCAAGTCATTGTGTCACTACTGTGTTATATTATCCGTGACAATGTGATAGTAAGACACCACTTCGTTCTTCACAGATTCATCATTTCGCCTATCCAATGGTTAAATCAGTTGTGGTTATCAGTCATATGGTGATCATTAACACATAATTTTGCCACTTTTATGCTGTCATTGCATCTATTATTCTCCCAAACTAACAACCTTTTGGTCCGACCCAATTACTTATTATCAAAATTGACTTTACTTGTGATTTCTGAATAGTAACACACAGGATAACTAGATTTGGAATAAGGTAATAAAAAGCTCAAAAAGTAATCAGTGACATACATAAAATAACTTAAGTATCCAAACTGCCAATCGAAAACTGATCACCGAAAATAACATAATTATCCTAACTATTGATGAAAAAGCTCTTACTAAGTCATAATAAAGATGTACCATTATCTGATTTGCCTCATTAAACATAAAATACAATTATAATCCATCACTTAAAGACCATATCGATAATAAATCATGAGGTAGTAAGTATAAATAATATGTTTATTATGCACTTAACGAATTGGCCAAGGTTGAAAATGTGTCTTCTATTATTGTACTGGGTTACTGAAATCGTGTAAATGCATTATTCGAATAGCTCACGGGCCATGGCAATGTTTAGTCATTTCTATTATNTAATTATCACTATATGATTATTGTTCTCTATATAACTTTTTCCTGCCATGAACATTTTCTCTGTTGCAAAATCATCCTTCTTTTGCTTATGTTTAAAAAAAAACCTCAATAGATAACTTTTTCTATGTATCCACCCCCTTTCGGAAGGTCTGATTAACATTGTATGAAGCAAAGTAGCTTTCAAGCTAAAAAAACCCACACAAACACACAGGTCAGACTCAAAATGGCATCTCATGAATACGTAAGCAAATATACACAGCTTCCTTTCAAAAAGAACCAAGTCATTGTGTCACTACTGTGTTATATTATCCGTGACAATGTGATAGTAAGACACCACTTCGTTCTTCACAGATTCATCATTTCGCCTATCCAATGGTTAAATCAGTTGTGGTTATCAGTCATATGGTGATCATTAACACATAATTTTGCCACTTTTATGCTGTCATTGCATCTATTATTCTCCCAAACTAACAACCTTTTGGTCCGACCCAATTACTTATTATCAAAATTGACTTTACTTGTGATTTCTGAATAGTAACACACAGGATAACTAGATTTGGAATAAGGTAATAAAAAGCTCAAAAAGTAATCAGTGACATACATAAAATAACTTAAGTATCCAAACTGCCAATCGAAAACTGATCACCGAAAATAACATAATTATCCTAACTATTGATGAAAAAGCTCTTACTAAGTCATAATAAAGATGTACCATTATCTGATTTGCCTCATTAAACATAAAATACAATTATAATCCATCACTTAAAGACCATATCGATAATAAATCATGAGGTAGTAAGTATAAATAATATGTTTATTATGCACTTAACGAATTGGCCAAGGTTGAAAATGTGTCTTCTATTATTGTACTGGGTTACTGAAATCGTGTAAATGCATTATTCGAATAGCTCACGGGCCATGGCAATGTTTAGTCATTTCTATTATACGACGCAATCGCATATATTGCAAATGGAAGAATGAGTCACGAAATCATTTAGTCGAGTTACTTCTAAACTCATAGGAGTACCCATCAAGAGCTAATCAAATACTTATAATTAGAAAGCTAGTGTAAGTTTTAGTCACATGCAATGTGTTTCATTTTGGTATGAAAGCTAGAAACTTGACAACAGGAGAAGCTTTTGTATAGAAAATTATTCCAATTATTATTATTATTATTATTATTATTATTATTATTATCATCATCATCATCATCATCATCATCATCATCATCATCATTATTATTATTACTACTATTATTACTATTACTACTACTATTACTACTACTACTATTACTATTACTATTATTACCATTACTATTATTACTATTACTATTACTATTACTATTATTATTATTATTACTATTATTATTACTATTATTATTTTAGTAAGTGTTATAGATATAACAATGAAAACCGAATGCCTTAAACATAAATTACTTGGTTTTGCTAAACTCGTTAAGAATTTTGTGCAATGACTAATAACAATTTGCTTATTTATCCCTTTTATACTTCTCAGTTCTCCCTATCAATATGTATTTTTAAGTTGTTTAAAATAATGGCACGGTTAAACCTCATATATTAGCCGGTTAAGAGATCGAAAATCATAATTAGTCAAAATAAGAAAAGAAACTAAACATTTCGGTAAATAGGGTTTAAAGTTTGCATATTCCGTACAAAATGCGGTAATACATGACAAAAATAAAATTTTGTTAGGAAAACACAATCAAATTTTGTAAAAAAAGTTTAGGGTCGTACATAAATAAATGTAAAAAGAAGAGATACTGCAACAAGTATCTTCTTACTTATCTATTAATACTCGCGCAAAGCGACACTGTATAATGACAAATAATTATACTGGCGAAATTTGTGTTTTGGTGTGACTCTTGATGCAACCGTTTGTTTTTTCTTTTTTTTCTTTTGCTTATATTTTAAAATCGATGAAACCAGTTGCAACCGTATGACCCTAAATGAATACCTGCTCAAACAACATTTTGTAAGACAATAGACAAAGAAATATATGGTGCAAGACTTGACTTTGTTGTCATATGTTGTAAAATTCAATTATTTGTCGCTCAAAAAGTTGTCAGCCGTGTGTTTGTAAATTTAAATTCATTGTGAAAGTTGTCATATGTAAGTTAATTATTATAAAAGGTATTTTGGGGGATCAATTTTACTTAAAAAAAGTTGTCATATGTAAGTTAATTATTATAAAAGGTATTTTGGGGGATCAATTTTACTTATTTTTAAGATATCTTAAGTTTTCAAGTACCAGAGATAAATGACTAACATGTATGTGCGATTAATGCATAGTTAGTAGAAAGAACATACGTTTGCATTTATGAAACAACGCAATTCAGTTTGTCTTCATTTAATGGAATACTGAGATGGAATTTTGTCATGTATGCTGGAAGATCTATATAGTAACTTACTCACCCTCGCGAAACTCCAGTGGTTGCTACGAGATATGGGGCCGTTCTACTGTGGTGGGTCCGGTAATATGCATTCTCCATCAAGCACTCGGCTACTGATTTTCATTTAGCAATATTAGATTAGAGGTTACCAAATCAATTCAGTTCAATATCAGATTAAAGGTAATAATTCAGTTTGAAACCAGTTTGACCTATAACACAGCCAGTCCTATAGATGCCCATACATCGCCATTGCGCATACAATATTAATCCATTGGCTCTTTTTATTTTATTGCATACTCTCAGGATGGTGAAGTTGTTGGCAAACTAGAACATGAGGAAGGGGAACTGATTGCTGAGATTGATCTTTCCGCAATAAATCATCAAAGGTGATTCGCATACATAATAGCATATATCATTTAGCCGTAGTTTACATAAAACCTGATGTTATCTGATAATGTTTCTTACGATCCAGGCAGTGTATCCCATTACAACAACACAGGCGACATGATATATACAAGCTTCTTCAGGTAGAGGAGCAAACGCCATGAAAATTACAAATGTGAATTCTGCATGATGCAGAATGAAGACTGGTAATAGTGACTTTTAACTCCGAAATAAAGAGTCAAGAACTCAAGATTGCTCCTGTTGTACTATTTCAATCAAAATAAGTTGCAATGCAGCATAGCTTTAACACGTTTGAAGTAAAATAAACTACATGGCCAATGCAAATAAACAAAGTGTGAAAACAGGACGAGAGTCGAAGAACAACATTGTTGCGAATTCTACATAACATTCTTCCAATTCAAGCCACAGAGTGACATTAACATGAAAATAGTCCCAATCACTTAAATCTAGTCACGCTCGCTGATGGCAGTCAGGTGCTCGTCAATTTCCTCAGTGGAGAGCACATGAAAAGCTGGATTCTCCTTTCGCACAACTCCAACCTGTCCACCAAAACCATAAAGTCCCTCATTATCATACCAACAAACTCAAAAGATATGCACACAGGGGCCTTTGCTCATGCCCCTTACTAGATACAGCCCCAAAAGGTCTAAAAAAAGGTCCGCTCAAAAGAAAACCATGTTACGCCTAAGACCAGCCCTTTTAAGACCAGCCCCTTTAAGACCAGCCCCTTTAAGACCAGCCCCTTTAAGCCTGGTCTTACCATAGGCGATATGATACAGCCAGAAAAAGAGAAACTTTCGTAAAATCTTGTGAGGATCATAGATGCGTTGATATTATCTTACCATTGTATGTTAACCGTCATTTTTTTTAATAAAAAGAGCTGCAACATACTACAATGTTTTAAGGGGGACTTTGTGCACATATCGTATAAAGCCTTAAATGGATAGGGGGGTTATTCATACCTCAATTTCATTGGCCTTGAAGTCTTCTTGTAGAACGGATTGCAAAGCAGAAATTGCAGTCTGCACAACCATAGTTATAGAATGCATTATGTTAGATTCTATTAAGAATTCGATAATAGGCTGGTTTTCTTAAACTTGAACATTTTTTACAAAGTTCTTTTTCCTAAAACAAAACAGAAACAGAATAATGCACCTGTACAGTCTCGTCATAAGAAAATTCAGGATCATTTTTCATTTTCTTTTCCAAGAAATTAATTGCCTCTTGCTCTTTCAAGCCAGCACTTGTTGCCTGCAAATATTGCAAGAAAGAAATTCAGATCATGGGTACGAAAACATATTGGAGGTCTACAGACAAAATAAAGTGATTTTGTCCATCTAAATCCATAAATCACCTCTTATGACATTGCTCCAAAAATACTACATGCCAGTTCATAATTTACTGAATTGTTGAATATCGACATCAATATAAATAGAAAAATTCACACCTTATGACCGAAAAAGTGTCCAGCTGGATCACATTTGAAGAGTTTAGGTCCGTTCTCATCATCAATACCCAAAACCATAGCCACTGCAGTAGAAATATATGAAATATTAGGCAACAGACAAGATAAGCAACACAGATAACTGAACAACTGAAACTATATTCACGTGATCAAATAAATCTGAGTAAAACAAGCTGAACTGTAATCAAATGATAACTAGTTAAAATAAGTGTACAATAAAGCATTGGTAAATGTAAACAAGAAACATACCCACTCCAAGTGGTCTCATGTAAGCATGTTGAGTATAGACTTGGGATTTGTCAGCAATCCTGCAACACGTAAATTTACACAAAAAAAAATTTAGCAATATGTTTTCCAATGGGCTTGATACTGTGATACACAAGTATGTAACTCATATGATAGACAAAAACCTAGCCATTGTAATATCGACTTACTTATGGCATAAAGTCTCATATAACAAGCAAGATGAAGTAGCTGTTACAATCGTGAATGCATTTAGTTCACCTACACCGATATAGGGTCGGTTATTTCCATATTTTGTAGCTTTTTGGGGGCTTGTTTCTTTCATGTGAACAGTAGTCTAGCCTTTTGTGTATTCATAGGTCGAAATCAGTCAAGTTATCACACTTAAGAGGAGCAATATCAAATTATGACATTACTTATAATAACACGGATGTAATATATACCACAGTTTCTTTAGATAACCTGCTCTACACATATAAAAAACCAGCACTCACAGCAAATACAGTACGGCAATGACACATCTTACAAAAAAAATACACGTGACTGATTATATTATTACCAACAAATCTAACAAGGTGCAAAAAATAACAGGATTACCATCTAGCCAGTGCGTCAACAGGCATCTCATATCCGTATTTGAAACGGAACTCAGCAGCCTCATTCCTTGCTTGTTGAACCAATGTCCTTGCATCAGCTGAAATGAAAAAGAACAAGTAGCTTTAGTTACTGAGCATAGCAAGTATATGATGGGAAGAAAAGCTGGGAAAAATATACCAACACTACTTAGACCTGGCTTACATAAAATATAGAATGCATTTGATTGGGTCCAATTAGTCAACAATATAACAACCAAATAAGATATACAAACAGCATGAATCAATAAAGTTCAACAAAGAATGGACTCCAATTATATGGATATAGACATGTTAGCAGAGGTAACCCATCTCTAAAATTGTGGAAGTAGCAAACACTCGATTATGTAATTAGCATTGTATCTACACAAAATCTGACCATTGTGTTAACAGCGTGAGCCGGATATGGGATTAAACTGAGGTATCCAAGTTAACAAACAGAAGGTAACAGCAAATGGTTTTCCAAGATTCGCAAGTAATCTACAATCAACCCGACAACAGCATGCAATTACTTAAGTAGCTATTTCCATCAAGAATTCAAGATCAATAGATAATTCTGAAAGTTGTACAATGCTTGCTCGCTATGAAACACAAAACCTGATAGTTGCACAAAATGGATCATAAACGGCTTAATTTCTCCTTAATCACCCATGAGGGGAATGAGTGACTTTTTATCTATTTATTTCAACTTCATTCGAGGACTTTTAAAGCTAAAATTAGCGAAAACTCAAGGAACATTCAGAACCTACTCTTTCATAGCATCACGAATCAAATTCTAGAAAATAAAATCATTGACATCGCCTTTCCCACAGATAAACATGATACTAACTCCCAAATGCACAAGAAAGTCACAATACCAAACGCTAACATATTTAATGCTTCAAAGTTCAAATCACTGAATAACCTCCTGTGCAAGTAGCCAACAATCTAAGAAACTTGGTAAATAACACTATGATATTACACTTAAGTTGCTATTCTATCAGGACCAATATGAGACACAATTCAACAATCTAAGAAACTTAATAAACAAAACTATGCTACAACTCAGGTAGCTATTCTGACAAGACCAATACGTGAAATAAAATTTTCCGTATCTGCTTGACTCTTGCCTTATTATGAAGTACAGACTCGAAAGGTTATACAATGAGAGGCACAAACCGCCGTGCCAAGGCATTCTCATTACTCGTGTTGACTTTAACATGACCTTTACAACATAGTTAAAAGAATTTTGTAGCTAAGAAGCAAAAATCCTTTGTAGCAGTTTTTTAGGCCTACACTTTCTTAGCATCAAGTATCAACTTCCAGAATATAATACTGACATTTATTCTCAAATTTCGTCAAAAGTTTAACATGATATAAACTTTAGCAGATTCACATATAAAAAACACTAAACGTAACCGTACAGTTTCCCAACTAACTAAAAGCTCAACACAAGTACTTAAGTAGCTATTTAATCAAAACCAATATTTCTGAATACAAGTTTCCATACTGCTTAAGATTTGTTTGATATAAAACATAAACTCAATCACATATAATCAACTGCTAAATCGTGCCTCAACATTCTCCTAAATTGCACTCAAATTATCACATATAGTAGGGGCCTAATTTTCCATGTATTCAAACTTCATTCAAGATCTTAATGTAGCTAAGGTTTAGACCTACTCTTTCATATCACCAAGTATCATCTCGTTTTCCATGGTTTAACATAATATTAACTCTAACAATTGCACAAAGAATCTGAATTCCAAACGATACAACTTAAAACAAGGAAACAACGTCAACCTGTAGTGCCGGTAGCCAACAACCCAAGAAACTTGGTAACCGGGAAAAGATGAGTAACACTAGTTGGGTCCAATAGCTTGTCCTGCACACACAGACACAAAAATCAAAACTTTTGAAATCGCAAAAAATCGCATCATCTGAAATATAAAACCCGAAAGAAGCTCGAAACACTCACCGGGACCTTCTTCTGAGTGACGACGCAGACTGAATCTTTACCTCTGACACCAATTGATGTCACTCCAGCTGCTTTCACAGCTTTAAATGCATATTCTGTTTCAATTCATCAAACTAAGCTCACGAACTGTTGACAATAAGCCTTAAAATTCATACAATCGAAGTTAACTAAATCCTAAGTTTTCGCAAGGAAAAAAAAAACACTATTTATGCGTAGAACCGTATAATTAAGGGCCAATCACATAAAAAGGTATAAGCTTTTTTTTATCAATCAAAGGTATCGAGGTTGAAAAGTTGTGCACATTGAAGTCACAAGTTTTTTTTAACTTGTTTATTTGAGAAAATTTTTTGAATTTGACTAATGTTTAGTAACTTTTTGCTTGATTTGCCCTTAATTTTACGGTTTTACACAAAATACGGTATTTTTTTCAACATAGACTTTAGCTCACATATAAATTTGTATATAATCGAAGTGAATGAGAATCTCATAAAAAGGTACTAAACTTTAGTCAAATTTAACTTCTTAATCAAACTTTAAACTTTTTTTCGATGAAAGACTGTGACAGTCATAAGTATAACTTAGGGGGTGTTTGTTTAAGCTTATATGTGGGCTTATGAGCTTATTTGCTTTTGGCTTATGTTACATAAGCCCCAATTTTTCAGCTTATTTTGTGACTTTTGACATTACATAAGCTTATTATCTCATAATAAACATATATAACCCTACAACTCTCAAAATAAGCCGAAAAATTGAGGCTTACGTAATGTAAGCCGAAACACAAATAAGCTCATAAGCCCACATATAAGCATAAACAAAAACCCTCTTAAGGTTAAATTAGCATACCTTGAATAAATTTAGGGGGTATTTGTTTCGGCTTATATAGCCGGCTTATGGCTTATTTGGTTTTGGGCTGATGTTTCATAAGCTCACTTTTCGTGGCTTAGTTTAAAACTTTTCGCCTTATATAAACTTATCATGACATGATAAGCTTATACAAACCAAAAAATCTCAAAAATAAGACACAAAAAGTGAGCTTATGAAACATAATCCCAAANTTTTTTTTTTTTTTTTTTTGATGAAAGACTGACAGCCATAACTTAAGCTTAAATTAGCACAATTTTTTAATTAGCCCTAAAATAAAGATGAAATGAAGCCCTAGATATATAAACAGCAGCAACATAATTATCAAATTAATAAAATTTATAAAACTAACAGTTATTGTTAGAAGAGATTAAACGATACTAACCGACTTGAAACAAACGGCCTTCGGGGGAGAAGATAGTAATGTGTCGATCGTATCCACCTCCACTTCCTCTACTCATTCTTTTACTTTTCTTTTTTTTAATTGATTGATTAACAGATCAGTTTGTGTGTTCCACCGGTTGATTGGTAAATAAATATATATGTTGGATCAAACAAACAAGGGTTTCTTTCTTTGCAAGACAACTCTCAAGATGTGTGAGTTTAACAAGTTGAGGAGAGACTGTTTGGATGGGTGGAAAAGGGGTTGTTAAGTAAAGGGTAATGTCGAGTTTGGAAGCTGGGCTCACATCGCTTCACTTATTGGGCTTTTTAGCATTAACTAACCGGGCTTACATACCTTTACTTAGGGGTCTTCAGTATTTGGTTTAATACCGAACAAACCGAAATATAAACCGGACCGAAATCGAATAAAATCGGACCGAAAATTTTAATTGGTGTATGGTTTGGTTTAAAACCAAACCGAAGTCTTTAATTGATGTTTGCTTTGGTTTTGGGTTTGACAAATACATAACCAAACCAAACCGAAAAAACTGAATATATATCTATCCACACAAAAAAGTTTAGATTATATATATATACAGATTTTATATGTTTATCTTCCCAACAAAAAATCCTAAAAATTTAAAATATCTTATAAATTAATCACTCCTTAAATCAAGGATGCTTGAAGATGGAATATTCAATCATAAGACTTCTGTAGACCTTTGTCGAAGAAAATTTTATCTTATTTTGCTTTCATTTATTTCCGTTAAGTTATGAAACCTTTTGGTTTCTTAAACTTTTGTTTTGTTGGTTTACTTAAACACTTTCTGAGACCTTTTGATTTGATAATTTTATTTGAACTTTTCGGTTTTTATTTGTGACTTTTAAAAGTTTACTTCAATTTGGTTTTCTTGGTTTTAACCGAAACCAAACCGAATTCTAAATTGGTGTATGGTTTGGTTTTATCCATTTTATAATTGGTTTGGTTTGGTTTTGGTTCTAACTTTTAAAATTTTCAAACCGATTAACCCGAACCGTAAAACCCATGAAACCGAAAACCGAACCGATGAACACCCCTACCTTTACTCACATCACAATAAGGTGTTGTTTAGCGTCAGCTGCGAAACAATTCATTTCCTTAATTTTTATTTAACTTTTATCATTTAAAAACACCCTCAAAAACATAAATAGTCACACATGACACCAACAAATTGTTGGAAAAATAGTTTTGCAAAATGGTTTTTTGCAATTTCTAACACTATTTAATATATGTATATGTTATATATATATTTATATTTCTTGGTAGCTTTGTGTTCTCCTTGACGAGAGCTTCGCAAAGAGCTAACATGTGTCAAATATGGAGTTAATATGAATGAGATATTGTGTCTCAAAGTAAGGCACGTGAAACACAAAATATGGAAAATAAACTATCTCACATCACCTAGAAAAGGAAGTGGAGACTAGTTTATAAGGAAATCATAGTATTAGCTATCAAATTCCTTTAGTTGAGCTATGCTCCCACTCCTACGTGCGCGCGCCGGGGGGTTGTGCAGAAAATGGGATTTCCTGACTCAAAATAAGTTCGAAGCTTCTGAACTCATGCGGGGCCGCGCTATGCAGCTCCGAATCCTCGCATACGTGTGTATCTTTTCGCTGCAGATTCGAGTTTCCTTTTTCCAGAATTTTCTGTAAATCTAAATGTAGAGATTTATGCAATTTTGTGTTATGGTTTCCAAAAATTGTGATAACAAGACGTAGGTAGCCAAATTTTAAAACCAAAGAGAACTTGTAAAGATGTTATGTGTTGACTTTCTCTTAGTATTTATTATTATTTTTTTTTCTCTTATAAGTTAGTTTATTTTATAATAACTTCGGTGTATCAAGCTTTTATGAATTTAAGAAAATGGTTATCAATAATGGCAGCTCTAGGTAATCAGTTATGAATGTATGATAGTTTACTACGGAGTAGTTTGCTTTATTTCTTATTATTTGCTACCTTCCTAGTACATAAGATCAGTGAAAAAACCTTTCCTCACCCATTCAAAATTTATCACATATNTTGAACAATCTTTTTCACCATTTTGAAACACCCAACAACAAACTTCCAAAAAACTTAAGAGTTGTTATTAGCTAATCACCAACCCCCCGGCTCTTTTGGTGACCCTTCATCTCACCAACCAGGTTTGTTGGTAGTGTGCCATTCACTTTGTGACTAATCGTTGGCACTTCGCCGTCACCAGACGTTTATCTCAAAATCCTATATACCTCCCTATAAATAGAGGTATCCTACACAAGAAAGGGGATCGTTTATATTTACAATTTCACACACTTAATTACATAGTGAATACACACACTTGGTTTGTCTGAGTGTTACCTCAGCCTTTGATTATGAATCATATATCGGGGTTGTTACTCTTCTATACGAGAAACTGAACAACACAACCATCCGAACCCCATCATAATCACGTTTTAATATATCTTACATCAACGATGATGTTTTTTCAGAAGTGTTGAAACATTTTTATGATGGAGCCCCTCAATCAATATAGACATTGCTGCTCACATGTTAACATTTTGACTAGGACACACATATCAATATGCAAGGAAAAAAAGTATGATTTAGTGATAAAGAGGATTGAATTATTTTTTTCCAAACCCAAAAAGTTATATAACTTGAACTATAAATGACATGTTCTAGTGATCACACATGCTAACAAATCTGAGTTACAAACTTAAAATTTTGATAAGAAAAACACATGACAACTAATAGAAAAATGAATAGATAAAAATATTTGACATGAAATTGTGTCAAGCTTCTGATAACTGTTTTTTGTCTAAAGGATGGGGTAATTTTTTCCAGACACATCGCACTTCCGCTCGGGTCGAGGCTGCCACTCGGCCCTAAGATGGATCAAAGAAGAGTGGGGGACCTCTCGTTGGTTTTTGGAATTCGACATCAGGAAGTGTTTTCACATAATCGACCGACATTGACTAATCCCCATCTTTAACGAAGAGATCGGGGATCCCAAGTTCTTTTACCCCATTCAGAAAGTCTTTTCTGCCGGACGACTCGTAGGGGTGGAGAAAGGCCTTTACTCCGTCTCACACAGTGTAGAATTGGGTCATGAGCTAATCTAAAGAGACTTGCATCTACTCAAAGTCTCAAACGCTAGATACACGTATAAGCCCAATCATATACTTTAAGTCTAATGGGCTGAAAACATAGATACAACACCTCAATTCACTGGGCCTTTACATTTCAACAACACTATAAAAGCCACTCATTCTTCATCTCCAAAACTAGGGTATTGCATTTTCAGCACTTTTTTTGTGATCAAACGGCGCATCTGTAAGAAGAAAGAAATAATGGGTCACTCAAACATCTGGAACTCTCACCCTAAGCTCTACGGCCCTGGTTCTCGTACCTGGTATTACAACACACTTTTTCTTATTTTTTACTGTTTGGTTATTTATCTCATATATTTTTACTGTTTACCTTGCTATATTTTAATGTTAAATTTTTTGTTTTTTATTTTACTTTTAGCTATATTATTTCTTAGGCTGAATATGTATTAACCTATATGTCTAATAATGATAGCAAGGGTGGTGTTTAGATTAGCTTATTTAGCCAGCTTATTAGCTTATTTGATTTTTAAAAAAGCCAACAAGGTCATTTCTAGAGGTAACAAAAACGAGGTTATTGGCTTAAGCCAATAAGCGCGAGTTCATAAGGTAAAGAAAGTGACCTTGTTGGCTTTTTTAAAAATCAAATAAGCTCATAAGCTGACTAAATAAGCTAATCTAAACACCCCTTCCTTGGTATCATTATTTGTGTTTTTGTGCTGTTAAGTTGCTTATTTGACATGTTGGTTGCGTTAAAATGTGCTTTTGATAATGATCGTGGTTTGTGATAACAATCTATTACTTTATGTTTATCGTGTTATATTCAGTTGTTGTTGCGTTAGTTATGCGATATTTAGCTCGTCAAATAAGCTAATCTAAATAACGTCACAAAGGGGGTGTTTAGATTAGCTTATTTAGTCAGCGTATGATCTTATTTGATTTTTAAAAAAGCCAACAAGGTCATTTCTAGAGGTTATAAAGGCGAGGTTATTGGCTTAAGCCAATAAGCAGAAGTTGATAAGGTCAAGAAAGTGACTTTGTCGGCTTTTTCAAAATCAAATAAGCTGATAAGCTGGCTAAATAAGCTAATCTAAACACCCCTTGTGTCATTATTTGTGGTGTACTGTTAAATTAATTATTAGACATGTTGGTTGTGTTAAAATGTGCTTTTGATTAGCTTATTTAGTCAGCTTATTTTATTTTGGAAAAGTCAATAAGCTCCCTTTTTAGTGGCTTAAGCCGATAAGTGGAAGTTGGTAAGGTCAAGAAAGTAACCTTGTTGGCTTTTTTAAAATGAAATAAGCTGGCTAAATAAGCTAATTTGAACATCCCTTTGTGTCGTTATTTGTTTTGTACTGTTAAGTTGATTATTGGACATGTTGGTTGCGATAAAATCTGCTTTTGATAATGATCGTGGTTTGTGATAATGATCTATTACTTTATGTTAATCGTGTTATAGTTATGCGATATTTAGCTCGTTAAATTGTGTAGCTATGTTGTTGAATAGATTCTGTTCTATTGTATGCCAAAAATGTTAGCTGTCTAGTCATGTATTATTGCTATGCTAGTTATGCTATGTTTGGTTGGTGTTTGTTTAAGTTTATTTATGTGATTACGAGCTTATGTGTTTTCGCCATATGTTTCATACCCCCTTTTTTGGCTTATATAAGCTGAAAACAGATAAGCTTATGAGCCCATAAATAAGCTTAAACAACCACCCCATAGCTTGTTAATATGTAGCTATGTTGTTGATTAGATTTTCTGATCTTGTTAGCTAAAAATGTTAGCTGTTTAGTCATGTATTATTGTTCGGTTAGTTATGTGATTATTAGCTCGATAAGTTGTTTTTACGATGTTAGTGAAATTTACGATAGCTTTACATCAACATTTATGTATAAGTGTGTTTTACTGTTTGGTTACTTATGCGACTGTTACTTTGCTAAATTTGTTTTTACTGCTAAGTTAGTTATTACTGTAGCTAGTTAAACTCTAGTTTTGGTTTTGATGTAAGTTTGCGACTTTTGGATTGACCTTTTTGTAAGGTGACAGTTGCTTTTAAATTGATGTTTATATGCCTTGTTCTCACTCTTTTATGAATGATTGGGTTACAACTGAAATGTGTATCACCGATCACATGATCAAAATAGCATTGGATAAATATATGTTACGCCTTGTCCTCACTCTTTTATGTTTGATTGGTTTACAACTGAAATGTGTATCAATAGCATTGGATAAATACTTGTCATGATTTTAAGTTAATGATTGAATCTAGTTTTAAGCGGTCAGACAATGATATTATATGTGTCTCTTTCTGTAGTTTTAGACGTTTGTTATTGTGGTCGAGTTGATGGACTAATATGATTTTTGTTGTTGTTTTTATAACAGCCGTGTGTGTGGTAACTCACATGGACTCATCAGGAAGTATGGACTCATGTGCTGCAGGCAATGCTTCCACAGCAACGCCAAGGAAATTGGTTTCATCAAGGTTAGTTTTGAACTTTTGATATTGCAGTTGCATTTATACGCTTTAAAATGTTGAGCTCTGAAAATGTTCTTTTCTCTACCTATTACCAATGCGATTTCTAAAATGAAAACATATAACTTAGTTAGAAATTGTCAATATAGTGTTTAATTTGAAGAAATAGTTTTTGATATGTTGAATCTGGGTGATTTGAGATTGATCTGTCAATAAATGAATGAACGGATTAGGGAGTGTCGCATTCTAGCCTATTTAGGATATGTGGTGTGATAGTGAGTGCTCAATCTACGGTTTGGTTTGCATTCAGAAAATCACTATGGGTCTGGTTTTTTGTAAAGAGTTATATGCCTTGTCCATGATCTTGATAGTTGTCTTTTAGGCCCGGCATTTTATGCAGTTATCTTGTTAGGACTGTTCTAGGCTGTTCATAAGAGGTCATTCGTACGCGTGAATCAAAAGAAGTGGCTAATTAGATTTCTAATCCATCACTTGTTATTTTTTTCGTTAGCTTATTTAAGTCCTGCTTTCTATGCTTTATTTGTTCTGCCACTAAATTTTATCTTTTGGTATCTTGTACATTGCAGTACCGTTAATCAATCAATGGCTGGACCTTTTGAAGATTGCAGATTTCATTTTGGAGTATTATGTCTAGGAACTGTTGGTAATGGCTGGACCTTTTAAAAATATGTTAGTTTAAAAAAAATGGTGTTGTAAACGACTATGATTGAGATTGCACTTAAGTTCATCTGATTTTGCTATATATCTGGAATCGGGGGTATGCAGATCCATATGTGGTTATGTTATTTATATTATCGTATGCGGTTTTTGCTTTGTTACATTTATTGAGATTCAGAAAATATTGTTGCAAGTGTCCAACTATACAGAAAACCTCATTTTCACAAACAACTACGAATACAGAGAAAGTTAAAACAATTTACATGAAACAAAAATGTTGTTGGATTGAATTTTTTTTATTTTTTTTTTTTTTTTTTTTTTTTTTTTTTTTTTTTTTTTTTTTTTTTTTCATGAAGAATGGAAAAAGAGAATAAACATTCATGGTACTTTATCAAATATACAGGCTTCAATTGGCTTTACCAAACAAAGCTTTTTCTATTAGTAGCTCTATTTTTCACAACAAAAAGCTTGAATCTCCTAAAAAAGCTCTCGAAAAGTTGTCAAATAGGTCCACAATTTCATTTAATCACCTCAATTTCGATTAATCAAGCTTTAAGCTGACTCATTTTCATTTTCAAGCTGTCTCCTTTACGCCATATTTCTTAGTCAAACAAAGTTAGAAGTAACATTTTTTTGCCTATCTATTCTAAAGTCGAAATTGATATATTTATACCGCAAATAAAACATGAAATCTATCGTTAAATTGTTCAAAAATTCAACATAAGAAAATTACTACTACACAAACAACAAAGTACCCGATCCCGCCGGAGTGGGTTAGGAGAGGTGAAGGCTATGTTTGGCGCAGAGCTTTATGAAGCTTTTTGGGGCGATGAGCGGTGAGCAATGAGCTTTTTGATTTTTAATATTCGTTTGGTAAAAGAGCAATGAGCTTTGCGATTTTTTAGGAAAGCTCATTTTTCCAATGCTTTTTTAAGAAGCTGTGAGCGGTAAGCAATGAACTGTGACTACAGCTCACAGCTACTTTTGCCAAACATAGCCGAAATTTAAAATGATCCTACCCAAAACCGTAAATGGAAAGACTTTTTCAAAGAAGACCTCCAACCAAAATTACTAGTTACCCTTAATTTTTATTAAAATTAGCCAAAATGTTTGTTTTATCACAATACATAAAAAATGTTTATCTGATAAACATTTTAACTAATAACATTTTCAATAATTATTATAAAAGTTTAATTAATGTTTATTAAAAGTGTAATTAACATTTATTAAATGCATTTTTTTTTGTAATGAGGATTACCCTGAAAAAATATATTAAATGCATTTTTTTTTATTCAAAAAGGAAAATTTTTAGTGTATTAACTACACGATAAATACAATTTTATTTTATTTTATTTATTTATTTATTTATTTATTTTTTAACATTTTATAAGGTGCCCGGTGGGTTATTAAGTTATTTTATTAATGAAAATTTCCCGAATAAGATTATATGATTATGAATCGTATTTTTAGAAATTTGAGATTTGTTTGTGAAAAAAAAGGTCACTTAAATGCAAGGAATAATAAAAATTTACCGCTTTACTTAACAGGATTCAAATTTCAAGCTTCTTAAGCACGCTTTTAGTTGATCTTTCATTCCTGAAAAAAATAAAATAAAATAAAGGGGACGAATAAGTCACTGTTTACTAGTAGTCATTCGAAGAAGGTCAAAATTGCAAATCATCAAGGTAATTTATTATCATTTTTTCCTTCAAGTTGATGGTTCATGGTTTATTTCACTTTAGGGTTTTTTAGATTTCGAATTTTTAGGAATCCAAATTGTGTGTTTGTGTGTACTTAGTTACGGTTAATGGGTGTGTTTCGCGTGAGCATTTTAAAGTATTTTCACACATTTATATCACGTGTCTTACAAATGTCTCAGCGAGACTTGANTTTATTTATTTATTTATTTTTTAACATTTTATAAGGTGCCCGGTGGGTTATTAAGTTATTTTATTAATGAAAATTTCCCGAATAAGATTATATGATTATGAATCGTATTTTTAGAAATTTGAGATTTGTTTGTGAAAAAAAAGGTCACTTAAATGCAAGGAATAATAAAAATTTACCGCTTTACTTAACAGGATTCAAATTTCAAGCTTCTTAAGCACGCTTTTAGTTGATCTTTCATTCCTGAAAAAAATAAAATAAAATAAAGGGGACGAATAAGTCACTGTTTACTAGTAGTCATTCGAAGAAGGTCAAAATTGCAAATCATCAAGGTAATTTATTATCATTTTTTCCTTCAAGTTGATGGTTCATGGTTTATTTCACTTTAGGGTTTTTTAGATTTCGAATTTTTAGGAATCCAAATTGTGTGTTTGTGTGTACTTAGTTACGGTTAATGGGTGTGTTTCGCGTGAGCATTTTAAAGTATTTTCACACATTTATATCACGTGTCTTACAAATGTCTCAGCGAGACTTGAACCCACGACCTTTTGGTTAGTGGACAACTTATATATTAGTAGACCAAAGACCTAGATAATAAGCGGCTACTTAAACTACTTAAACGTTTCTTTTTATAGTGTTAAAAAATGTAGCGTTTGTTAAGTGGATACTTAAACGCTACTTTTTTAAGCACTACTAAAAGAAGCGTTTAAATTCTAATGTGAACAGTATAATCACAATTGCGCCTACGTTGCCAAACACTTTTATAAAACACACAACGGCACAACTGGTAATGATGTGTAGCTAAGTTGGTAATGGGATGGGGCATTTTTGCACCCAACAAGCACAAGGTCCAGGGTTCGATCCTTGGCACCCACATAGCCATAACCGTTAAGTGAGTCATAAGCCCCTCACATTATGATGGACAGGAAGGTAGCCGATATTTAAATTATTAAACACATCAGACCATATGAACTTTATGCGTACTTTAGTAATGTAGTCCAAGAACAAGCATATAGCTAGATAAGTAGCAAACATTTCGAAAAGTAGCGCGTTCTTAGAATTTAAAATGAAATTCCTTGACTTCTGCACATATTGTTGTTATAGATTCTGTTTATATTAATAAAACAGATGTATGATATAATTTGCAAATCAAAGACAGAAGCACACCATCCATGGCTGGCAGCTCAATCTTTGATCCTTACGTCATTGACGACGATGATTCCTACTTCCCACCTAGGGCAGGCCCTGGTACTCGGCGATCTGGGCGACGGCCCAGGGCAGCATCAACTTCACGTGCATCAACTTCATCCAGCATTAAGGTACCAATCGTGATATTAGATAGCGAATATTCACCTACATCAACTTCATCGAGCATGAAGCCACCAATCGTGATATTAGATAGCCAAGATTCGCCTGATAGATTTTGTGACATTTGCATGGACACAAAGACTGATTCTGAAATGTTTCAAAACACAAACGTTTGTGGACATATGTTCTGTTTTGACTGCATCAGGGGACATGTAGCAGCCAAGATTCAAGAAAACATAACCAAAGTGCGGTGTCCAGACCCAAATTGCAAAGGGGTAATAGGACCTGAAGTGTGTCGATACATTGTTCCAAAAGAAGTGTTGGATCGATGGGAAAACGCTTTATGTGAATCTCTGATCTTAGGGACTGAGAAATTTTATTGCCCGTTTAAAGATTGTTCTGCACTGTTGGTTGACGATGGGGGACAAACCGTGACATCATCAGAATGCCCAAACTGTAACAGACTGTTTTGTGCCCAGTGTAAGGTGACGTGGCATTCAGGGATGAGTTGTAGCGAGTTTAAAAGCTTGAAAAAGGGCGAAAAAGATCCTACTGATATTATGCTCATGAATCTTGCCAAGAAAAAGAAATGGAAGAGGTGCCCAAAATGCAACTTTTTTGTCGAAAAAAGAAGTGGTTGTTTGCACATTGCTTGCAGGTTATTTTCATCGTTTTTACTTTTCGTTTGAATAAAATGATTAAGGAGGTTACCGTTTGTTTGGTTTACTAACGATAGGTTAATTTTATATGTTGTTGCAGGTGTGGGTATAATTTCTGCTATGGGTGTGGGAAACACCATAAGAACAGTCATCAATTTAAGAAGTGTCGATACGCTTAAATAGTTAAATCTCTTTCAAGATCTTTCGAGTATGACAGTTGTAACTTTGCCTACATGGCATTTCCTTCAAAAAAGGTTCTTTTTTTTCTTCTGCGTTTTTTGGTTGTTTGATCAGAACCGAATGAGATAAACATTGTTTTGTCCTGTTGACTATCATCTCTATACATATTTAGTGCATATGGAAATTTAGATATCGAATTTATCTAAAGTTATCGTTTTAGGATGAGTTAGAAAGATATTTGGGAACCACTAGGTTCAAGAAAAGTTTCATAAATTATCTAGAACTTCTGCACAATTTTATATAAACTGATACTGATTATTGAGGAAAGGATCTAAAAACTCTTTTTCTGAAGTCATTCTTTTACGTCTTACATCCAATGGAAATAAGTATAATCTGTTGTAATTTGTAAAGAGTGTAATATGGTTCTTACATCCAATGGAATACATACAGCTTCTTAGGACTACGCATTTTTCTAAGTTACGGAGAAGGTAAGGACAAAACGAGTCACAAAAATCAGCAGAGGAGTTCTTATCGACGTGTTTCTATCTATCAGAAGGCACGTCACGAGGTAGGTTATTGTGTAGAAGAAGCAAAGTAGGTTGTTAACAATGGTTCACTTATTGTTTTATGTTCTTTGGTTTGCTAATTACGTACTGATGTGTATCTGTTTTCTGTGCTTTATATTTTCTGTCAAGTTGTGAATATTGAAGTTCTAACTTTTGGTATCCTGTACGTACATTATTAATCGATGGTGGGACATCCGGAGATTGCAATTTTCATTTTTGAGTATTACGTCTAGGAAATTGTTGGTAATGTTTGAGTAGTAAACTGTTTTGCCTTACAGTTCTGAAACAAATGCTACTGTAAATTTGCATCATAGTTCATGTGTTTTTGCCTACCTTATCTGGAATGCTGATACATTTGCTCTTTCATTTACGCAACTACAATTTTACTCTTCGATTTAAACATGAAAACGACGGTTCAGTTGATCCATAAGAAAACAAAATGTGTTACTACGTAGTTAATATGCTATCGTGTAGCTCGTTGTCAAAGGGCTTGTCAGTTCTGCCCGCCAAGGACCACCTGGTTTCTCAGTCACATAACTTTCTTTATAACTTTGGTTAACTTCAATTAGTTAACGAGTTTTTCGCAGACCATTGTTTTTTATATGGACCGAAAATGGTCATGTTTTTTCTTAACTGATTGTGATTTCTAACAATTAACATTACATGTAAGACATATACACGAGATCTGCTAAACACGTAAACCTGAAACGCTATGTTCTGGACCGTTGAGTGCATATACTTTTATCACACAACGATGACTTGCCGTTTTATGGACATCTCACTTAACATCAACACGTCCGGCCAGCTCCTAAGTATCGATAAGATGAGTTTTTCTAAAACTTGTTTTAAATGATATACATATACTGCAACAATTGTATTATTGTACAATAATATTTAGTGTATGGTCATTTGAATTAACCTTGACTAGTCAATCATCATCATAAATTTCATTTATAGGACATGGTCCAAAACTAGCCTGGTCCAATGACAGGTTTCAAACAAATTATGGTTATCAAGTTGCCACTTCTTGCTTTGTTGTGTAATAGTCTCTCGGAACATAAAGGTGATTTATACACCACTAAAATTGGTTCGACTATTTTTAACCTTTAAATCAATCCCTTTGAGAGCATAGTCCATAACACATATTTTGGTATTCCCTCTACGAATTTTCTTTAATATAGTTATAAGAACCGGAAAATAATATATCTTCCTACTTGTTGATTCTACTAATTTTTCTTTTAAATATGACGGTAACGCATGACAAATTTACCACTTTCTCCGTCTGAAAGTTATTGTCTACCTTTTTATTTTTGAATGTCCTTAAATATTTGTTCATTTCTTATATCAACCAATCAAACGAGAGTTTTATTTGATTGGTTGAAAAAAGTGATGATCTCACTTTTCTTAAAACGTGTATTTTTTGTCTGAAAACAATAATTTTAAACAAAAGGAGTAGTTATATAAGAAAAAGGATTTAGTGAATTACACATATAGAGTTGTGTTGCTAGGATAATAAATTAGAAATGTTTGATAAAAAGGATATATCATCAACTTTACTAAAAGTTGTATTATGAACCTATATGCTATCTTGTATCTATTGCTAGACAAAGATGATATGATTGATGGAAAAAGTAACTCATTTCCTCTCAAAATAATCTTCTTCCGACAAAAAATACAACGCTTAAGAATAACGTAATTATTACAATTTTTTTAAATTTTTTTGCAGAATAACATTTTTACCCTTGACCGATTAATTAATATTTTTATTAAAGTTTGTAATACTCCCTCTATCTCGAAATTATTGTCCACATTTTCATTTTGGGATGTCTCAAAATAATTGTCCACTTTCCATTTTAAGTAAGAAAAAGAGAATTTAGTGAGAGAATATTCCATTTGAGTGGTTGAGATTTATAGTTGCCTCACTTTTATTAAACGTGGTGATTTTTGTCTCCTGATAATAATTTTGAGACGGAGAGAGTAATATCTTTAAGTAAGGGGCTATTTACTTTTGTTATATGGGAAAAAATGGTATATAATAATATTTCTTTTTTACTTGCGTCTACTTATTTCCTTATCATCCTCTATATTACTAAAGAGTAAAAAAGACACTCCTCCTCAATAAGAGGCAATAAGAGAATGGGACCCACTTCCTTTATAAGCCTCATAAAAAGTAAACACCCCCTAATATGGTAAACTCGATCAAACTTTCNATTTGAGTGGTTGAGATTTATAGTGGCCCCACTTTTATTAAACGTGGTGATTCTTGTCTTCTGATAATAATTTTGAGACGAAGAGAGTAATATCTTTAAGTAAGGGGCTATTTACTTTTTGTTATATTGGAAAAAATGGTATATAATAATATTTCTTTTTTACTTGCGTCTACTTATTTCTTTATCATCCTCTATATCACTAAAGAGTAAAAAAGACACTACTCCTCAATAAGAGGCAATAAGAGAATGGGACCCACTTCCTTTATAAGCCTCATAAAAAGTAAACACCCCCTAATATGGTAAACTCGATCAAACTTTCCTATCTATATTTAATACTTACTAGACAATTAAAATATGATATTTAGAAAAGAAAACATGGGCTATTAAATAGATTGAGTAATTAATTGCAGGAGGGTGGGTTGGTTTGGTACATAAAAGTATGGCAGACATTAATGAGACACCTTCCACCATGCGTAGTCATTAACAATCAATACTTCTATTACATCTTTAGCTCATTTTTTTCACATATTTCATTAGTACATCTTAATGATGATTAAAGGTATTACTCCGTATAATGATAGATATCTTACATTTTCAATTCTTCTAGTAGAACTCAAACCACTATGAATAATTGAGGATGATGAGTCTTTTTTACTTAAATGTGAGCGGCTTAACCAGTTTTTTTTAAATCGTTTTCCGACCTTTTTCTTAGCCATCATTAAAATGTGTACCTAGTGATGTTTGAACACGAAAACTCTTGTGAGGCTATCAGAGCTCATGACTACTAGTCCAACTTGTACGTACGAATCAATATTTTTAAGATGGTGAAAACAGAAAGAGTGGTACGGTGAGAAAAAGTGATATGACGCTAATGCGCGACAATAGTGGATAGTCCTTACTTGTGTGCAAGTGATGCTCTTACTCGAATACTATAAACTTTTACCAAACTTTGGGTCACCTCTATGGGTCATCATCACATTAAACATGTAGTCCACAAAACTCTACTATTGGTACAATACATAACACTATGCATGCCCCCCCAACTATCAACTATAAACTATAAATGTATCACTTAACTTATTTGTCACTCACTCACTTTCAAACTAAAACTCAAACTTCTTCATTTTCTAGCAATGACAATAGACGAATTTTCACGGTCAGTCGATACAGGCCTCAAGCTATCGAAACGTATATACTACGGAAAAGACACCACCTCCACGTCAGCGCCAAAAAAACAACTATCAATGGAAAAGTCACTATCCCGTAATTCCTCCTCAGCTTCCTCATTTAAGTTGCCTCAAAACCATCATCCAACGGGACCTATGGTTTACGCGGTTATTAACGAGCCTAATGTAGTAGATAATCCTGATATAAGAAGCTATCAACCTTATGTTTATGGAAGATGTGATCCTCCAGCATTGATTCCTTTGCATATGGTTGGAGTAAATTTGGATGTTGTGTGTTGGTTGGATACTGCGGTTGTGACGCTTAGTGCAAGTTGGCGTGTGCATTGTGTTGCGTCGAATGTTTGTTGTGATTGTCGTGTTGCAATTCCAATGGGTGACCAGGTACATGTTCATTACTATTAATATTTAGAGTACATATGTATTACTAGGCAAATGTGAGAGTACCCGTCAACTAAGAGTTTGCGGGTTCAAGTTTCGTTAAAGTCATTTATAAGACAACCTGAGATAGTCGTCGTATAAAAATAATGCTATGTGATATGAGATATCTTATTGTTTTGATATTTATAAGAACATGGTTAATTTGGCTAACAGGGATCACTTCTAGGTGTTGAGGTTGAGACCACTAGAAGATCATATTTCACTCAACTAGTAACATCAGAAGACGAAAAAGATGGCGAACATGAGGCCACGAAAGATGGCTTCTTAATGAAGGGCAACACATATACTTTTCGAATCTTACAGGTTTGTCGATATAGTTTTGCATAATTATGAGTAACTTTAGTTAGTGTTAAAAATTAGCGTTTTTAGTTTAGAAGACGAAATGATCACTTATTCTTTGACTCTTAACATTCCTAAGGTTGAAGGAGGATCAAATATCCATGTTAAGTCTAAATGGTCTCAGAGATTGTCATACCAAGGTGACGGTTTCTGCCTTTGTGTTCCTTTCACATTTCCGGTTCACGTATTTCCTGTATTCAAGAAAGTCCCTTGTAGAGAAAAAATGGTGTTAAATGTGAATTCTGTTATCGGTGTTGCTACTACATGCAACATCGCTAGCCATCCTTTAAAGGTAAGCTGAGATTTATTGCTTAGTAGTGTCAAAAATGGTTATTGTCATACCTGGTTTTTTGTGTGGGTCAAAACGGGTCGGGGTTGATTTGAAGTACTTTTTCTCCAAATTCACAAAATCTTTTATGAATATTATGTAAATGAATCAACATTACCGCGTGATCATTCATATCATTCTGTCTGTATACCAATTATAAACCTCTATTTGTTTCTTCTTTGAAAGGAACTAAAACGACAAGGTGGACAATTATGCTTTTCGTACGAGGCTGAGGTTGTCAAGTGGTCTTGTCAAGATTTCTATTTTTCTTATTCGGTAATCTCTATGATCTTATGGCTTACATCCAAAACTTAGTGTAGATCCATTTAACGACAGCATTTGGTATTAAGTTGACTACATTTTACAGGTATGCTCAAATGAGATTTTCGGTCGTCTGCTTCTTCAGTCTCCATCTTTACATGATTTTGATCAACGAGACATTTTTTGCTTTTATCTTTTCCCCGGGACTAACCGAAGCATGAAGGTCGGTATCAGTAGTTACAGACACCGAATAGGTTTTACATTATGTGAGTTAATGAGCTCTTTATAAATGCTAACAGCCTTTCGCAAAAGAAGTTGTGTTTGTAATCGACATAAGTGGAAGCATGCGAGGTGATCCACTTGAAAAAACAAAGTATGAAGTCATAGGAACACTCTGGAAGCTTAATCAAGGAGATTCTTTTAACATTGTAGCATCAAATGGTGACATTAAATCATTCTCGTCTTCGTTAGTTTTAGCAACTGAGGAAACAATCACTCATGCAACGGAATGGATGAATACAAATCTTATCGCCGATGGAGGTACTAACCTCATGATTCCATTAAAACAGGTAAGTCTCATCATCATTTGCTTTGTATGTTTCAAAGACGCTTATAGTTTGATTAACTTGTACGTAATCGTCATATCCAGGCGATTGACCAGTTTAGTAAAACCGGTGATTCCATTCCTCTTATTTTTCTCATAACTGACGGAACTGTTGAAGATGAACGAGATATATGTAATATGATGAAAGGTCACATTGTGGACGGAAATACAAATTCTCCTCGGATTTGCACATTTGGCATAGGTCAGACTTTTAGTTATAGCTATCTTTAGGTTACGGGTCAAAAGAGCTGAAATGGTTAAGTGGGTTGAAAGTCACTCGAATATATCAACCTAATATCTTTTAAGCATATTAAAGGTCAAACAAACCTGACCCGTCCCATTTCACTCAGAAGCTTGTTTTGATCCGTTACCGGACCCGTTTATCTAGCCACCTGGAGTTATATGGAGTAGTTCTTTTTTCACATAAGTAACTATGAAACCTATTTATGCAGGCTCATACTGCAATCATTACTTCTTGCAAATGCTTGCAAATATTGGAAAGGGATACTATGATTCCGCATTCGATGTAGGTCAGTTTCAACAAAGCACACAATGGTCCTCTTAAGTCCCTTTTCTTAGTTATCAATCATTAATTATCTTTTTACCAGATTCAATCAGTCTTCGAATGCAAAAACTATTTGACAACGCTACAACACCTATACTTTCAAATGTAACGCTTGATGCTTTACAAAATCTTGACTCATACGAGGTACACTACTAAACTTCCTGATTGTTGCTGACTTATTTGACTTTTATCCGTGCTATTTACGCTTACAGTGTTTTTTGTATTCATTGCAGATATACCCCTTTTGTCTTCCGGACTTATTGTATAGAAGCCCGTTAATAGTATCCGGAAGATTCAAAGGGAAATTTCCAGATGTTGTTGAAGTTCAAGGTTTCTTGGCTGATTCAAGTACTCATGTGATTGATGTTAAAGTAGTGAAGGCGAACGACATGCCTTTAGAAATGGTTGATATTTTTGGTTCCTTATGTATAATGGTGCTTGGAATTGCCTATCGCTTATTTGCTTATCTTTTACAGCAAATAAGCAATTCTGAGTGCTTGAATGAGATTGAAAATTGCCATTTTAACATTTTCAGGTGTGTGCGAGGAGGGAGATTGATACGCTCACAGCACACGCGTGGTTAGACCAAAATAAAGAGCTAGAGGAGAAGGTTCACCTTATTTTTTCAGCTTATGATGATTTGTTCACTTTATGTTTACGAATTCATCTGTAAAGAGTTGAGTTATTGTTGTTGTAGGTTGCAAGAATAAGCTTACAAAGAGGGGTTCCTTCTGAATATACTCGCATGATTCTAGCTCTTCACGATAACGTAAAACCAACTATTGAATCAATTCTACAGTTAGAGGTAAACCTTGACATACAAATATTGCAGAAGAAAAGACACCTAAATAATGTATCTCGCTTATGCAATGTAAATTTGATGCAGAAGTACAGCAAGTCAAAGAATAAGAAGAAAACGTACTTTGTGAATCTAAGCATTGGATTTGGTAACTTAACCGCCACTGCTGAGAATTTACCACCAGGAATACAAGAATTAAAGTTAAGTGAACAAGGCGGAAAAATGATGAAGGCAGCTGCGTCTTGCTGTGCCATCCTTCTTGATCGGTTTTGTTGCAAGTGCTTCATTCAGGCATGTGTTCAAGTAAATGACCAATGTGCCATTGCTTTAACGCAACTATGTGCTGCTCTTGCTTGCTTTCAATGTCTAAGCTGTTGCTGTGAGACGTGTGATTCTTGCGCTGAAATGTGCTTAAATTGCCTTTAGAAAGACGGTGCATAAAACATTTGCGCGCTGTTCAAAAAATGAATATGTATGTGGTACGTGTATATACTTGCTAAACGTTGTTAGAACTTGTTCAAGTTGCGTCTACACACACACGTACGTTTAGTGTCCTAACTCTCGACTATTGTATTATGTTTGTTAAGTACAACTTTTTAATAAGCTAATTAAGTAACTTTTGATTTTATTATTAAGTGAGTTTTTATAAGTTTTGTCGGCCAGTAAAGGTCTTGTGGCGAGCGGTACCTCATATTATTTGAGAATGCTCCCATATAAAAAATGGATGCGAGTTCAAATCATGCTTAGAAAATGTGAGCTAAATTTGTGACATGTATATTAACAGATAGTTAATTTCAAAAAAAATAAAAAAATAAAAAAAAATAAAAAATAAAAAAAAAATGAATATCCTATAATCTTGTGTGTCAAACACAAGAAGTACTAAGCAGTTTTAAGCTTACTTGTGTGCTTATGAGCTTACGTGATTTTATTTTAGTTTTCATAAACTCAAATTTTCCAGCTTATTTTGATATTTATGAGGTCATACAAAGGTAACATAATAATAAGTTTACATAAGCTTATAATATTTAAAATATGAGCTCTTAAAAAATAGAGTAAATTACACCGTTGGTCCTTCAATACTTGTTGATTCTCACATTTCGTCCTAAGTTCTTCGAAATTGTGCCTTTAGTCCCCACCTTTTCGATTTTGCTTCGTTGTGGCTCCAACTTCGTAACGCTTAGCTGCAAGGGCTTTTTCGTCTTTTAGCATTTCTTGTCCAAACACCCCATTAACACCGTTGGTCCCTAAAGTTTCCAATTTGTATCACCTTCCTTTTAAAGGTGGTTTGTACAAAAAAATGTTAATTCAAAATATAACGAACTCACCTTTTTAAGTCAAAAACGATTTTATGTTCGAGGGTGAGTTAAACAAATTTTGTTTATAAACAACAAGTGCTTAACAATTTCAATATAACAAAATATAAAGCAAAAAACAAGTTCAAAATTTTTTGAAAGATGGAAAACCAGATTTATGTTTGAGGGGGGAGTTAAATTTGAAGCGTTTCGAACTTATAATAAAAGGGGATTTAACTTTGTCTGTTAAAGGGCTAATTGTGACAACATTTCAAAGATTAAAGGTGGTCAATTCATATTTATCGAGTTTGACCAAAACTTGTGAACACTAACTATATAATGCCTTGAAGAAATGAGTTGAAACACATTGATTATGCAAAGCTGATATGGGAAGATCTATTTTACCATGCCAAGCATCAAGGGAACAAAGAAGCTGACATGATTCCCTTCGTCCGATACACCAAGCTCATCGTTTACCACTTGATGTATCAGTATGACAACATTTCAAAACGAGTTAATGAGCCACAACATTCTGAAGCTGATGATGAAACTCTACAGAGAGTAAAGATTGATGGCAAAAGCACCAAGAAACCTGGAATGCGAATTCCGGAATGGCTCTTGACTGCTGCAGTAAAGGAGACCGACGAGTTTAAGAAGTATGACGCGGCAGATGGAGGAGTAGGTGTTTCTATGAACCAAACGCATAGGAAAAAGCGTATGGCCAGGCAGGCTAACGAAACTGATAAAGGTGAATCTAGTAAAGGCAAGAAAGCAAAGAAGGCTAAGGTGGCAGATGCTTTATATGATGAAGAAGAGGATGAGATACTTGCTGATGTTGAAAACATCGTAGGAGGAGAGACGGGCCGTGATAAGGATGAAGGTTCTAGTGCTAGGTTAGAAACATCGGAGCAACAAGGAAGTTTAGATAGTGAAAAACCTCCTTCCCCAACAACATTACAGCTCTCCAATGCGCTACTCAATTTGAACAACTTCAATGCACTACTTAATCCGGCAGAAACGTATGATTCACCATCCCCAAAGTCGTCACCTAAACATCAATCCTCAATAACCACATCTACCTTTGTAACACATCCTACCACATCACAACCTTTATGTACTCACTCCAACCTTCCTTATGCTGAACTGAAGAGATTGTTGCTAGCACGGATGCTAGAACAACCAGAGTTACGAGAGGCAGATCCAGAACTATTCCGATGTTTGACCAGTCGTGTTAGTATCCTAAGAGTTGCACCACCCACATGGGAAGAGTTTGATGAGCTAAAGAGGATTGTCTTACAAATGCAACTGCAACAAACGTGTCCGCCGAATGTTCTTCTCAAATGACCCCATGATGAGACAACAGACAATTGGGGAAACATCGTCCACACAAACACCCTCTTCAAGTCAACAACACCAAGATGATATGCAAACTGGATCTGGAGATACAGATGTACCAAAGGCAATGGATGAAGTGGAAGTAATTGACTTAGGTGATGATGACGTGGTGTAATGACATATGCAGAGGAAGATCGGATCGAAGCTGATAAGGAAAGGTTTCTACATGTATGTTCTCAAGTGGGTAAGAAAGAGATTACACGATGCAACAAATTTAAACTCAATGAATGCGAAAGAAGACAAAGAGCATACCAATCCCCGTTCCCCTCTCTTCATAAACCCATATGTCCATATACCTAATGAGATTTGTAGATGAATTCTGTGTAGTACTACTGTATCATGATTGCATAAGCAAATGACTTGACGTACTAGGAAGTTGACCAGCATATTGAGCTGACATCTGATGATCCAGGGTCAAATCAGTTTGCATGAAGCAGTAATTTTCATCCCTCGTGGTTTATGCTCTCCCTCGTGGTATATGCTCTCATAGAGGCTTTCCGAATGTATCTTCCTTGCCTATAGTTACTGTTAACTTCTTGAAATATATGCTCTGAAGTCCCTTTTTTCCGTTGCTTATCTATTTCTGATGTTACTTGTCAATTTTGTTGTATGACAAATAACACACACACACACACGTGCCTCTGATGAGGTTCGAACACACATATCTTGTTGTTTTGTCACACTCGTACATTAATTTATCCATTACTTCAGTGAAAGCCCCCGATTCTCGTCTGTTGGTCATTGATATTAAAATGTTGTTTCTTGATCATAGTAACTTGTCAATGGTCCAGTCTTGATAATGGTACTGGAGAAAACTAATGCTATCGCTGACTGGCGTGCTCTTATCGGACCAACTGATGCCTGCAAGGCTAAAGTTACTCATCCTGACAGGTTGCTTTTCTTTCTTTAATCATGCTACACTTTTTAGAATTAAGCCTTGTAACTTTGTGTCACTAGGCAATTGNACTTCGTTTTGTGCAAGCAGACTTGGTTAAAGCTTCACCATCTAAGGAAGAGGATCCTCTCAAGTTGGTGGGACAACTTGACTCAAGTTAGAGGATCCTCAACCATTGGAAGGTCAAGATTAAAAGTGAAACCATATCATCTTGACCTTTGATTTTAATCCAATGGTTGAGGATCTTCTAACTTGAGTCAAGTTACTTGAAAGGATCCTCACTCGATACGTTTCACATGGCTTTATTTCCTCTTTGGTTTTAATGTTAAAATTAGGCATTGGTAGGAGTGATATTTGCTTGAGTCTATTTACTTTAACATGCATCTCGAGGAAAGAAGTCTCAAGAAAATGTATAGTACGGAGTAAATCATACAGTAATATATATAAAATTGAATGTTACAAACTTATAGTTTTTGTCATAGGATGCAATATATCTTTATTGCATGTATTAAGCCTCAGTGCATCAATTGCATCAATAATACTCATTTCTGTCCGAGCAGAATACGATATTACCCAAACAATGCACACCCCTATTTGAAATGGACATAAATCAAAGAGTAAATTACACCGTTCGTCCCTGTGGTTTGCTCCAAATCACTACCGTAGTCCCTGATCTATTTTTTTTGCTTTTTTGATCCTTATGGTTTACATATTGCACGCTGTCAGTCCCTATCGCTAACTGTCGTTATCTTCTCCGTTAAGAGACAATTGTCAAGTGGCAACATTAGTCCATTAACCAAACGATCATTTGCAACGTTAGTCCTTTATACTAACGACCGTTACTAATTAACTCAAATTTTGGTTTTCTTAAAAGTATTATTTTCTACGCGGTTTTTATCGTTTTCGCCCGTTTTCTTAGTTTTCGTCCGTTTTTATACGTTTTCATCAATCTTTATACGTTTTCATCTGTTTTTCTTATGTTTTCATTCGTTTTTAAACGTTTTCTTACGTTGTCATACGGTTCTATCCGTTTTTACATGTTTTTGTCTGTTTTTCCCCGTTTCATGCATTTCTTACGTTTTCGTCCGTTTTTATACGTTTTCGTCCATTTTTATACTTTTTTGTCTGTTTATATATGTTTTCTTCTATTTTTCTTACGTTTTCCTTCGTTTTTATCTGTTTTTATACGTTTTCTTACGTTGTCATATGGTTTTATCCATTTTTCTACATTTTTTTATTTATACATTTCCTATGTTTTTTACGTTTTTCTCCGTATTTCTTACGTTTTCATATGTTTTCATCCGTTTTTATATGGTTTCATCCGTTTTTATATGTTTTCGCTCGTTTTCTTACGTTTTAACCCGTTTTCTTACGTTTGTATACATTTTCTTACGTTTTTGTCCGTTTTATACATTTTTGTCCTTTTGTATACGTTTTTGTCTGTTTTAATACACTTTTCTTGCGTTTCAATACGTTTTTATCCATTTTTATCCATTTTCATCTGTTTTTATACACTTTCATCCGTAAGAAACCGTAATAAAACAAGAGAAAATGTATATAAAATGATGAAAACGTATAAAAACGGATAAAAACGGATAAAACGCAAGAAAAACGTATAAAACAGATGAAAACGTATATAAAAGGATGAAAACGTATAAAAACAGATGAAAGCGTATACAAACAAATGAAAAAGTAAGAAAAAATGGGCAAAAGTGTAAAAATAGGAGGAACACGTTTAAAAACAGATAAAAACGGATAAAACCGTATGAAAATGTATAAAAACGGATAAAATGTATGAAAACGTAAGAAAAATAGACGAAAACGTATACAGAGGGATGAAAACGTTTAAAAACGGACGAAAATGTAAGAAAACGCATGAAAACTGCCGAAAACGTAAGAAAACGGGCGAAAACAATAAAAACCAAAATTTGAGTTAATTAGAAATGGCCGTTGGTATAAGGGACTAACGTTGCAAATGATTGTTTGGTTAATGGACTAACGTTGCCACTTGACCATTGGGTTAAAAACGCATGAAAACGTAAGAAAAACAGACAAAAACATATAAAGACAGAATAAAAGGTATAAAAATGCACGAAAACGTATAAAAACGGACGAAAACGTAAGAAAACGCATGAAACGGAGAAAAACAGACAAAAACGTATAAAATCGGATAAAACCGTATGATAACGTAAGAAAACATATAAAAACGAATGAAAACGTAAGGAAAACATATGAAAACGTATAAAGACGCACGAAAACGTTTAAAAACGGACGAAAACTAAGAAAACGCATGAAAACGGGCGAAAACGATAAAAACCGCGTAGAAAATAATTCTTTTAAGAAAACCAAAATTTGAGTTAATTAGTAACGGTCGTTAGTATAAAGGACTAACGTTGCAAATGATCGTTTGGTTAATGGACTAATGTTGCCACTTGACAATTGTCTCTTAACGGAGAAGATAACGACAGTTAGCGATAAGGACTGACAGCGTGCAATATGTAAACCATAAGGATCAAAAAAGCAAAAAAAATAGATCAGGGACTACGGTAGTGATTTGGAGCAAACCACAGGGACGAACGGTGTAATTTACTCTAAATCAAACGTTATAGGCCATCAACTATTAAAATTTTTACTTTTAGGTCACTCATTTTTCAAAACTAACTTATAGGCCACCCATTATCCAAATTCGTATAATTTTATCTCAAGAATCTTTAAAGAAACGATAATAAAGCTAAATATAACGTATTAAAACAACATAAATTAGTATTGAAATGTAAAATATCAGTTTTTGCAATTATTTAAGTGCAACTTTAGTTAGTTGAAAATGAATTAATTAAGATAATTTAACTAATGTTTTACATTTATTTTATTATTTCAGTTGATTGATATGTTAAAGTTAGCTTTATGTTTAAATTTTATAAATATACGGCAATAATTAAAACGAGGTTAATATAAATGAAAACAAACATATATTTGGCGTAAAAGTAAAATGCTTAATAATTAGATGGTATTCGGATACATAATCGGTTGTATAGACTCAAGTTTAAAGTCAAAAAAAGAAAGAATTATTACTGTAATAATGTTTGGAATCAACAACATAAGATAATTCATCCTCTTGTAGGAGTGAAGTGTAATTTTAGAAAGTTGAGGGGGCAGAATAGAAAGTTATTTGAAGTTTTGGCTATATAAACCAACAACGAGAGGGAGGGAGGGAGCCGCAAATCCAATGGAATCAAAAGAAAGAAAGAAAGAGAATGGTGAAATGAAGAAGTAGGCGGGTTTTATCAGAAGAAAAAGAGGAGGAGGAGGAGGATCGAATAAGCTCATTACCAGATTGCTTACTTATTGAAATCATCTCTCGTATACCTGAAACAAAATACGCGCTTAGAACAGGTACACTCTCCAAACGATGGAAACATCTTTGGCGTCAACATCTTCCTAATCTCATTATTATCGAGGGTGGAAATTTGGATGATTACACTCCATTCTATTCCTCCATCAAAAAAATTTTAAGCCAATCCAACAACCCTCTCAACAAATTCAAACTGCATGCCTATGAATACATTGATGCTGAGCATCAGAGTTACAATAAAGATCAAATCGACGATTGTATTTGGGAGGCTATGACTCATAACGTTCAAGAGTTTGATTTTGATGTGAGTAACACGGGTTATTGTTGGACTTATTATAATTTTGTTTTACCTGGCTTTTTTTTCACCGGGTCAAGTTTTATTCATCTCACTTTGTGGGGGTGCTCATTTGAACAAGCCAATTATGATGTCGTTAGTTGGGTAAACCTCAAGAATTTGCATATTGAACATGCTAAATTAGACCAACATCTGATTCAAAATATTTTATCCGGAAGTCCTCTCTTGGAAACTTTGGAGTTGGGTAGCTGCTATGGTCTTGAGCGGATTGATGTTACTAACAAAAGTGTTAAGAACTTGTCGCTCATTGGACGCTTAAAGGGTGTAGTCGAAGTCAATGCTCCTTATATTTTGTCATTAGCATTCAAAGGACAATTGGTATTGCAAAAGGGGTTCTTGCTAAATGTGTCTTCCGGAATTAAAGCTGAACTAGATTATTCCAAATACCCACTTGATAAGCCCGAGGAAATGCAGGAAGAGATGCTCCAAGGATTAATACTAAGCCTTGGCCATGTCAAGGAGGTTAAAATTGGGAAAAATTGCTTAGAGGTAAAACTTTCTTTTTTACCTTGGGAATTTGCATCTTAGTGGTTGTTTGGATATGCCTTTTGATTGTGATTATCAATGTGACTTGTATTTATCGAAACAAACAATTTGGGATAACTGTCACCTGCCTCCTCTCCTCTTCATATCTGATACTCCTGTATGTTTTACCAATTCTTTTTTTTTTAAATGTTAGAAAGGACTTTAAGTTATACCAATTATTATTATTATTTTTTTTTAAATGTTCCCTACAGAAACTCACAACATTAGCTCTAATTTAATGATTCATGGTTTCTGTTTATTAACAGACATTATCATGTTCAGTAGTGCAAATGCTTGTTTTGTTTCTTCTTTCTTGTCACAATGTTGAGCACATAACCACTGTAAATATGTTTTACATTTTTGATTCTTGCACAAATTAAAGGGGATGCAGCTTGTTAACCTCATGCGGGCTTGATTTTTGGTTTTAGTTGTTCTACTGTTTTTTCTTAATGTGAGGATGATGGTTAAAAACATAACACACAATTACAAAAGTATTTAAACAAAGGTTTTTATAAACCAAACATCACTTTTAGAATAATTATACCCGTATCTATTCCACCCATTTATCAACCTCATACGCATGGTGAATCCTTTACAGAAGCCAAACACCTCCTTAGACTTATATTGAAAATCATCAATGCCATATTTGTATGTTGCACAAGAAACTATGAACCCGTCCCAACATACCTTGTCGCAGACAATGAGTGTGTACTTACTTGTTGATGGTCTTTGTCGTGGATGCTTTGTTAATTAGCTGCTTAAAACTAATTCCTGGAGTATGAATGTCTTTTTTTCTTCCTCTTGAAAGTGTCTCTTTAATTATTCTGGGGTGTGATTGCAAGTTCCATTTTCATTGTGCCTTCTAAATAGTTAATTTACATATGGATTGCACCATTCTCATTTTTGTTCTCTTCTCGTTGCTCTTCTTTATTGGCAGGTTTTCACTCGTTTGAAAGCTAAAGGTCTCATTTTTCCATCAAACATAGTGTCCCAATGAAGATGAAGATGAAGACTCAGATTCAGACTAACCTGCACTCATTTTATCCATCGAACTTGAAGGTTTTGTATTTTACATTACCTTTATACCCTTTCCGCAATTTGATGGAGCTAGATGATTAGTTTGATTGTGATTCTGTTGAAAAGAGTGTTGAGGTTAATTAATCACGAGCACTTAATAATTATGTTTTTTATTCTGTTTTCAAGACGATAAACTGATGATGTTGGAATGTTATCTTATATGTATGAATGGCACAAGAATATGAGATAGTTAAGTAATTTCAATTCCTCTAAAAGAAATCTATTAAATATTTTCAGTTTCTGTTTGCTCTTTTTCTTTCATACCGATCCTAAAGACTAATCCTATATTCGAAATCCATAGACAATCAAAACGCACCCTAAGGTTTCAAAAGAAGAGCGAAACTGCGTTCATGGTTCGGATTCACATGAGTCAGCTGCAAGGGAAATTTCATTTTTCTGCACGGACGCATTTCCAGGTCAATTTCTTATGATGGCCGCTATTGCATTGTAAATAGTATTCTTCGTTTATATAGGAAATTTCAGAATGTCTAGAAGTTGACCATTTAGACATACAGCCTAGTGGGCTTTACGTCTTAGTCATCTTTACATATCCTTTTGGTTGCACCATCCTTCTGCTGGTTATATTTTTAGCCCGCCCAACTAGTCGGGATAGAAAGGTCATCTTTATATGGATATTTATTATTTAATGCCTATATGGCAATATTCCATGACAGACCCTTTCTTGTGTAAAGCATTGGATTTAGCTTGTTATTATACTTAATAATGTTCAGTTTCTATTAATTCCCTGTTATTATGTTTGTATATGAACAACAGTTTATTTCAAACAGTACAAGTGAACTCAAAGGTCCGGCTAGCAGTTTTTTTAGCTTCTTAGAGGACATCTTAGCTTAGTCGAAGTTTGTGATGATCATTTAAAGAAACAGCGTCTAATAATATATATTGACAACATATATATATCACTTAAAGGTGGAATGCTCTGTAAGGTCTAATCGACTAAAATTATCACGTAGACTTGTAGGCGGTGGCAGATTTAGTACTTTTTTTGCTTGGATGGTCCCTTTTACAAGTATTGTGCTGATAGTTAATTACTGAAAAAAAGACTACAAGAACTTGAATGAATAAAACAACAATACTACATTAGATAGTTAAATTGCGAGTCTGCGAAATTGAAAGAAAGAAGATGACGACTTTGTAAGGAAGAGAAATAGACTAATTTTTGGCATGCGAAATTGAAAGTTTAACTTTTTGTCCAATAAATATAACCTGTTACCCTATAGTAATTTTCACTAATTGTACTTATTTATAAGTGCTCTCATAATTTGAACCTAGTTATAGGTCCCGGTTATAGGCATACATGTTTCCGAATATATTACCAGGACTGGTATTTACAGACAACATATTCATCTGAACTTCTTTCCTAGTCACATTTTTTATTCATCTCGCCGTATATTGCCTTACATCTATTTTGGTAATGTATAACACAACAGAAGGAACAACTCAGAAGCATGATGAGCTTTGAACCATATACACATTTACAGAAGGTAAAACACATGCAGTCAAGAACCGTATGTCATTTTACTCACGATATTCTCATGAATGGTAATTGAGGGCCTATGGAACCAGTAGTCGATGTTGTGCAAGTAGACTTGGCTAAAGTTTCACTGTCTGATCATGAGTTGTTTCGGTAGAAATGACCACCTGTTAAAAACTATTATTTGTAAACTTATATATAAGCAGTATATTTAAGAATATCATTATTAGCATGTTAGCCAGATCTTAAAAGGTGACTATATTTTGTTATTCAAGTTACATCTCTTTATCCATAATGTTCACTTTTCTAGAGCTAAACAGTATTCGGTCTGTAGGTTAAGGACAAGGTTTTATGAACCAATGGGAGAGTAACCTTGTCGTAAGATCATCGCCTCTACAAGTGGGAGAGCTATTTTCTCGAAAAATATTCGGTGGAAGTTTTTACAGTCTACCGCGATTGTCACTTTATAGACGATGGCGATTTGACATGGGTAGCGGCGCAGCTTGTGGCCCATTTACCCGCATGCCACTTGTAATTGGATGTTATATGTCTTTATTTAATAACACCAGTGGTCAAACCCCCACACGGCTTAATTTTCTCTTTGGTTTAATGTTAAATTAGGCGGTAATATTTGCTTGAGTCAATTTTCTTTAACATGCATCTCGAGGAAAGTTAGTACAGAAGTCTCAAGAAAATATACAGTAAATCCTAATATATATAGTTATGAAGGAAAAATTAAATGTTACAAACTTATAGTTTTTGTCATAGGATGCAATACATCTTTATTTCATGTATTAAGCCTCTGTACGTCAACAACAATATTCATTTCTGTCGATCGAGCAGAGTATGATAGAGATAAAATGTAGACAATCATATTCTTACCCGATGGTATACCCAAACGAAAGGAGATCGGGTATTCCCAAAGGAAGGAAGACCACTTTTGAAAATACCTATAACAAATGTATATGTGAATGTGTATGTGTGTAACTATGATGGGTATGTTTGGCGACAAGTAGCAGTAAGCAGTAGCAGTAGCAGTAGCAGTAAGCAGTAGCAGTAGCAGTAGCAGTAGCAGTAAGAGGTAGCTCTTGGAATGATAAGTGGAACGCTTCTTCATGAAGCATTACAATTTTGGAGCGGTTGGGTGCGTTTCAAACACTCTTGGAGGAGTTGCCAAACAAGCTTTTCATTTAAATGCTTACCGCTTACCGCTTGTCACTCCTAAACGCTTGTGCCAAACATGACAGATGTCTTAAGCCTTTATAATCATATCTAAAAGGCTAATGATTTGCACACTCAAAAAAGTTATTTGCACACTCAAGGTACAAGCGGTTGAAGCATAGTGTTTAATATTGTACAAGTATTTAATGCACAGATGGAGTGTCCCAATCAATTTACAAAGTGTGCAAATCAATTCCCTATCTAAAATGGTAATTTAGCAGGAAATGGTTTGTTTTAACTTTTAGTTGGGCCTTGGGCTTTCATCGGGCCTTATGGAGTTTGAGTTATCATTTAAAAATGTAAAATTGAGCCAAAATTATGACTTGTTCGAGTTTGAGTTTTAAAAAACGACATAATCACGCTCTATTATATATAGCTAGATAGTTTTTGCGGCATCGTAAATGATCGATAGTTTTTGCGCCGATGCTGGTTCTGGTAGTTGTAAGTCTTGTGATTATTGCACATGTGGCACATCTAGTTTGTTATTAATATAGATTGATGTGTTTGGAATCTTAGGTTTTTGCACATATATGAGAAAGTGATAAGTTTCTTTGACTACGTTGACATTATGTTTGAAAGCAAATATGAAACTAATTAGAAAGGATGGTCAAAATCAGTGGCGGAGCTAGAAAAAAATTATTGGGAGGGCCGAAACAATTTTTGCTCCGGAAGAACATTAAATTGGAGGGCCGAAACAATTTTTTTTCCGAAAGAACGCATGAAAGCGCGAAAAAATACACTAACGGACTTAGGCCTAGAGGGCCGGGACCTTTCTCGGTCCCTTAATAGCTCCGCCCTTGGTCAAAATGTAATAGTTGAAACTGCATATGAAGCAGCCCAACAGGTAGCCCAAAGTTGAAGCCCAAACGCAGCAAAAAAAATTACTTGGCACGGTTACATATACTTGACGCTGCATTATATATATATATATATATATATATATATATATATATATATATAAACGAGGAAGGCTGCGAGCCGCCGCGTTGCGGCAGGGCAGTGAGTATTCGTTTTTTATGCGTTTTTTTGATATTGTGTGAGTGTTTTTATTCATATACTTGTAGCGTTGTTGCAAAACTTTTTAAGATACTGTCATTATTTCTATGTGTTTTGGATCGGCTGGGCTGGGCTAATACAATGAAACCGGGCTGGATGATGAAAATTTGGCGTCATAAAAAACGACATAATCACGCTCTATTATATATAGCTAGATGGCTATACATATATAAGTTAAGATATTTAAGTACGTTACTACGTTTAGCTAAAATTTTAGACTTTATCCAACAATTTTTCCTAATCGGTACACATGGACTGATGGACGTGGTTTTATGTTTTAACGACCATAATTGAATATACATTAGATCAAAGGTTGCCTTAGTAAATAATCACCTCATAAACAAATCAATACTCATAGCGTACAACATAATTTTTGAATAATTCATATCTAAGTTCGAAGCTGAATGCATTATACTACTGTAATTGTATTTTTATAGTACAATATAAGCATGCCAATAATGTGGAAAAACTTCATGCAAATACGTGTTTCCCAAGTGACATCATAGAAATTAATTATGCATGCAAATTTGTAGTACTATAATTAAATACACAATCTAGATTCTAGAAACATATAATAATCCATATTGGGCCTTAGCATCAGCACCGTGGGCTAAATAGCAGATCCGAAAAAAAGTTTGTTGGGCTGCCAAACAGTGACGCGAATTTGACGCAAGCAAATGCTGGCCACCAATGAGAAGGCACCAATTTGACGCTCTATTATATACTAGCTTCAAGGCCCGCCCGATGGGCGGCTAGCTTTTAGAATTCTTTTTATAAGATGAAATAAATAGTAAAATGATTGATAGAATAATGTTAAACAAATATAATAATAAAAATACCGTAAGAAAATTACAAATACTTCATTACTAATTTACATAACCCTTTTCAAGGCTGTCACATGTAGTTAGCTAATCAGTTTGAATCCATGTTAAGATAACAGTCTTCATGGCTGCCCATAAGTTGGGTGAAATACATATACAAAATACAAAATCATAGCAGAATTCCTGAATCCACAATTATTTGCCAATTTAGCATAATACTTTTAAACCTGAAGATCCACCTCCTTTGGCCGTTGTCTTCCCACTGTATATTCAATCATGTGAAACACACTCTAACAATACTACTTATACATGTAGGATTCCATTTAAAATGGATAATGTCACCAAGTTTCAAATTGTAGTTATCATAAAAGTAATTACAAATATCATGTTTGTTATTTCCTTTTCAGATTTAATACATGTTGTTTTCTCAATTCACACATAAAAACACACAAAAAAAGACATTGACTAATGCGTAATGGAACCAACAAACTAATATGTGTTAGCATTAAGAACCAACCTTCAACATTTAGTTTCATGCACATCTCGTGTTCTTCCTTATCCCAGTACAGATGTTGAGGCATGAAAGTAGCGAGAATAGCATGGAAATCATTGCAACGATTACTGTCATACAATATGTCAAACTCAGGTGGACCATCTTCCAAAACTGAATTCAGGACAAAGGCTCGAGCTGGTAAAGATACTAAATTACCTTCTATTTTTACGTACTAAGAGGCTGTTAAAACTCTATCAGATGCTTTTACAAATTTACTATACATGATATTGTCATTATTTTCGTTTGGAATAAGCTTTTGTTATTAAAAAGAAGAAAAAAAAGGTACATGTTCCACACCTTAAGAAGTAATTCATGGGGTTGGTCTCCAACTCACTTCCATATTCCATTCTATTGTTGTCCTGCGATAGAATTGAACACACATATTAATAGAAACATATATAATTACAACTTATGTTAATACATAATATATAGTAATATACTAATAGAAACAGAGCATATGCCTCCACCATAACAAAAGCATTTAAATAAACCATTAGTCACTGAAAACGGAAAAAAAAGTCATCGAGCATTAATATCAAAATTATGACTACCTTTACAACATGCTGCAGCTCAATAATGGGCTCAAGTTTTGGATTTTCCTATAATGGTACAGGTTTAATAATTAGAAAACTACAATCTATTAAGAACACGAAAAAACAATATTATCAGTAATGACCTCTTCAACTCACATCAAGTGCTCATTAGGGTAGCTTAATGCATGTTGACAGTACACGCTTTCTTGATAATGGATAAGATATGGTCTCAACCTTCTACAAAAAAATTAAAAAAATAAAAAAAAATTAAAAATTAACAAAACATAAAACATTAACGATATCAAATAACATTAACGATATAAAAAAACATTAACGATATCAAATCAAATTAAATATTGTCAATATACGATATCAAATAACATTAACGCATTATAATTGCCATTAATAAAATGTTAATTTGATGAACTGAGTGATTGATTAAGAAAAATCCCAACATCTTATAGCTTCAACATCAGTAATAACTTGTTTGTAGCTTTAAGAATTGTTTCCAAAAGAAAAGGCACTTATTCGTAGACTTTTCTGGAATCTCCATCTCCTCGTCGCACTTGTCAATCCGCTCTTCAAGAATATCATGAATAATAGAGAGTACAAAAATAAAGATACCTTAAGCTTAGTGAATTAACATGTGCTTCCAATGGTTTGCAATAGCATCAACACCTGCAGTCAATGGTATTATAATTACCAAACTGATCACTATTTATAAAGAAGGATTAGATATTAAGCATGGCTATTGAAAGATACATTACCACATTGTGGCGTTCCAGTTGGTCAATGATGGAACCAGGACTTGAAGACATCGCCTCAAAATTGTCTATGCCAATATCCAGGAACATTAAAAACACCCCTATAACCATTACGTAATGTTGTCAACAACAAATTCATGGAACATGAATCTCATAAGCATACAAAAAGAAACAGTTGTCAACAACAAATTCATGGAACATGAATCTCATAAGCGCATATATATATATATATATATATATATATATATATATATATATATATATATATATATATATATATATATATATATATATATATATATATAAACCGTTTCATTGCCGATTTTTATCCAACACTTTGTGCTCATCTAAATTAAAACCATAAACCTAAGATTTTCAAGTTTCAATTTTTGACTTGCTAAGTTTTTCAAGTTACACTATTAATCAATAATGAAAAATCAAAATATATAACCCCATATTTATAAGATATTAATAAATTAACTAACAAAATAACTCCTTAAAAGGAATACTACTCAAGGCCTGATCCTCTTGTGCGTCTCTAAAGGACTTTATATGATATCTATATAACTATGACTCATCTTCTATATTAGACTATATATCATAAATTCCAAAGGCTTCATAGGTCTAGATATCGATTAACAGTATACAGGATAATGAAGACTGAGAATAAGAAAGTTGCTACTTACCTCTACATTTAGTTTGTTGAAAAGCTCAAGGTTGAGTAAACATGTGCGACTACATCTCTTTTCCCACGTCAAATAGCAAAAGATCTAGCTACCAACCTGTGGATATTAGTTAATACTCCTTCTTGCTTTTGCAGCACTTGTTCACCACTATCATTTGAAGCTACTAATGTCGTTTCTTCGAGTTTAGGGCCCTGAAAAGTCAACCACAAAGAATAAACATAGTTAACATGTAAGAAAAGTGTTTTGAGTTTAAACGGATAATTTGTATGCGTGGGTAAAAACGGATTGGGCTGACATGTAAACATTATTTTATCCATAGTTTTTTTCTTTTTCATTTTTTTTGAATAATCAATGTACCTGGAATTATAAGACTGAACCAACATGTAGATATGAACAACTGCATATCCATTTATAAAAATGACTAAATCACATGAATAAGCAGTCCCTAGTACCATCTCTCTTGTTAACGATGTTTAGCTCTACTTGTTCATATCTACATGTTAGCTTATGGTTCCAGATACATTTATCTTGTTAGTTGTGGAGAGCAGAACATATTGACTAATCCTAAAGATATCACTAATTTCATAAGACAACATGATGGCAAAGTACTGCTTAAAGCAACATCATAGACAAATATTGCTAATAAAGCTCCAACATCTTGAAGACTGCAACATCATAGACAAATATTGCTAATAATGATTGAGTCAATCGCTAATCATTGAGTCTAACAAATTAGGCGAAATTAGGGTTCATATGATAATCTCTAATTGGATAAAGATTAATGATTGTTGATATGATACTTCCTAATTGGATCTTTATTAACGATTTTCCCCCAAAATTGTGATCAAAATAATAATTTTCTGGATATTCATGATTAGCGACTTTGATTGAAACCAATATGTTGATTGCCGTACTATTAATTTGTGAAAAGATGTTATGTGTATAAGCTGTTAGGCACGTGAGGTGCATGTGACCAGCTATGAGCTGTGCACATGAGGTACACGTGACACAACTCCAACAGATCTTAGCATAACTAACTTTCCCGCCCTTTCTATTTCTTTAAATAGTTGTTTCTCTTTCATTTGTAAGAACCAGTTATGATCAATGAATCTCTATTCACTCTTGTAAACTCTCAATAACAACAAACTATCATTTCACTTGTTAATCCATTGAATCCATTAACCTGTTTCTTATTATCTTGGTTAATCTAATCAATTGGAATCCAATAACAAATCATTCTGATTCTTATTGGTGTGTATCAAGTGGTATCAGAGCTCTTTTCTTGCTCTTTATCATCTATTTTACAACAAAATCCCACAAGATTTGTTACACTGACAAATCTTGATCTCCGGTTGTCTTCTCCGGCCAATTCCGGCAATAAAACAGAGATATTCCGGCCAAGAATCAGTCACCACTGATTCTCTTGTTCTATTACACTAGACTAGTGCCAAACAGCTGTACGATCACGAGGCTAACAGATATTCTCATTAAATTTTTTAGCTTCGAACAAGCTGATCAGCAGCAGTTGGTTTGGGTGGTCAAGAACAAGTGCAAGTAGTTACTATCCCATGGTTGATGAGTGATAGTATTACTGTTGCAACTGGTGAAAACAAGAAACAAAAAAAAATAGTACACGTGGCAGTTAGAGTTAGTTATAGTAATCTTGAAAAGTAGTTAGTAATGGCGCCTACTACAAGAATAACTGGTACTTCTAATGGTTCTTCTTTGGTTTTTGATGATGAAACAAGAAGATTCATTGCTGAACAGATAGCACAATTGGTGGGTGGTGCAATGCAAGATGTGAACACAAGAATGGGAGAAATGGCAACTCAGATTACTGCATTGGGTTTGCAAAACACTCAGATGGGAAATGGTAATGGTGGGGGTCAAATGCAACATTCAAGAGTGGCCAAGATTGATTTTCCTAAGTTCTCTGGTGATGATGTGAGGGGATGGGTGTTCAGATGTGAACAACTATTCTTGATTGATCAAGTGGCTGAAATTGATAAGGTAAATCTTGTTTCAATCCATCTTTATGACAAAGCTTTGTTATGGCACACACAGTTTATGAAACTTCATAATGGTTTTGTGGAATGGGGGGTGTACAAACAAGCTGTCTTGGCTAGATTTGGTAATGTGTATGATGACCCTTTGTCTGAGTTAAAGAATTTGAAATATGAAACAAGTGCAAGAGAATATGAAGATGCTTTTGACAATTTGTTGAGTAGAGTGGAGATTAGTGAAATACATGCATTGAGTTTGTTTATGGGTGGTTTACCAAATGAGATAGCTATAGGTGTCAGAATGTTCAAACCACAGACACTAGCAGATGCTTATTGTTTAACAAATTTGCAAGAAGCTACTTTAGAAGCTGTTAAGAAGAAGAATAGAAGTGCTTATAGTGGTGGTCATTCAAGGTTTGCTAGTAATTCTGGTCAAAATAGTTACTCAAAACCTTTATTACCATCACCGACCCCTGCTACTAATAATGTTAGACCCAAAACAAACAATCATGTGGGAGGTACTAATAGGAGATTGACTCAAAAGGAATATGCAGAAAAGAGGGAAAACAATTTGTGTTTTTACTGTGAAGAAAAGTATACTCCAGGACACAAATGTAGTGGTCAACTGTATTCATTGGTAGTCATGCCTGAGATTGATGTGGATGAAACTGACTGTTTGGAAGAAGGAGAACAGTTGGAAGATAATGGTGTAGAGGAATTGCAGGCACCACAAATTTCTCTCCATGCTTTAACTGGCACTACTAATTTTCAAACTATGAGAGTTATTGGCAAAGTAGGAAAGCATGATATTCATATTTTGGTTGACTGTGGTTCCACTCACAACTTTGTGGACAAATGAATAGCTAAGAAGTTGGGTTGCAATGTTAAACCAACTTGTCCTCTAGCTGTAACAGTTGCCAATGGGACAAATTTGATTACTGATTCAGAGTGTAAAGGTTTTCAATGGCAGTTTGGCAATATACCTTTCTCTACTGATGTCATGTTACTACCATTGGGTGGATGTGAAATGGTGTTGGGTATACAGTGGTTGGCAACTTTGGGAGATATGATTTGTAATTTCAATGAGCTTAGGATGGAATTCAAGTATATGGGTAAAAGAGTGTTACTCAGGGGAACAAAAAAGTCAAATTTGGAGTGGTTGGGTCACAAGAATGCAGAAAAAGCTCTCAAACAGCCTCAACAGCTCAACTTCATTCAATGGTGTTATGTGTAATTCCTGAGATAGAAGCCACTTGTATGAAGGTTGAAGGTGAAACATCTACAATTGACCCAAAATTGCAGTTGGTGATTGACCAATATAGAGATGTTTTTGCTATACCAACTGAATTACCACCACAGAGAGAGTATGCCCATAGAATTCCATTGATACAAGGAGCTGTACCAGTGAATATTAGACCATATAGACACCCACCAACCCAAAAGGATGCAATTGAAAGTATGGTAAAGGAATTGCTTGAAGCAGGTGTGATAAAGAAGAGTCATAGCCCTTTCTCATCTCCTATTGTGATGGTCAAGAAGAAATATAATTCATGGAGAATGTGTATAGATTACAGACAACTCAACAAGAATACTGTGAAGGACAAGTTTCCAATACCTATTATAGAAGAATTAATTGATGAATTACATGGGTCAACAGTGTTCACTAAGCTAGATTTGAGGTCTGGATACCATCAAATCAGGATGCATGAGGAAGACATAGCTAAGACAGCATTCAGAACACATAAGGGCCATTATGAGTTCTTGGTTATGCCATTTGGGCTAACAAATGCTCCATCAACATTCCAAGCCCTTATGAATGAGGTATTTCAAGCTTATCTCAGAAAGTTTGTTCTAGTGTTCTTTGATGACATTTTGATATACAGTCCTAGTATGGAAGTTCATGTTGATCATGTGAAGACTGTTTTAGAAACTATGAGATGTCACAAATTATATGCAAAACTCAGTAAGTGTGTGTTTGGAGCTGGACAAGTGGAATACTTGGGTCATGTTATTTCAGCTGATGGTGTGGCAACTAAACCAGATAAGATCCAAGCTATGGCTAATTGGCCTGTACCAATCAACATCAAACAACTCAGAGGGTTCTTAGGTCTCACTGGCTACTATAGAAGGTTTATCAAAGGCTATGCAAGTATTAGTAAGCCCCTGACTCAATTGTTAAAGAATAATGCTTTTACTTGGAATGGTGAAGCTCAAACAGCTTTTGAACAACTTAAGGAAGCCATGGTGAGTGCTCCAGTTTTGAAATTGCCTGATTTTTCAAAAGAATTCACTTTGGAGACTGATGCTTCAGGGGTAGGATTGGGAGCAGTACTTTTGCAAGAAGGCCATCCAATTGCTTTTCTTAGTAAGACTCTTTCTCCCAAACACCAGTTATTGTCCACTTATGAGAAAGAATTTCTAGCCATTGTCCAGGCTTTGGAAAAATGGAGAGGGTATCTTTTGGATAGGTATTTTAAGATTAAAACTGACCATTTTAGTCTAAAATACCTTTTGGATCAAAGAATGACAACCCCAGCTCAAGTCAAGTGGTTACCCAAGCTTATGGGCTTTGACTATGAGATACAATACAAGAAGGGAGTGGAAAATGTTACTGCTGATGCATTGTCAAGACTACATCAGGGTGAACTTTTAGCTATGGTTTCTTCTACTATCAACACTGCCTTATATGAAAGAATTGTGGATAGTTGGAACCATGATACTGACTTACAGATGTTGATACAGCAATTACAAAATGGTGGACTGCCAACAGGACATTATACTTGGGCTAATTCTCAGTTAAGGAGAAAAGGCAAGTTAGTAGTGGGCAACAATCCAGAGCTCAGATCTGAATTAATCAAACAAGTGCATAGTGATTCAGTTGGTGGACATTCAGGAGTGAAGACCACAACTCACAAGCTGTGCAGTTTGTTCTATTGGAGAAAAATGAGGAAGCAAGTGAAGCAGTGGGTTAGAGAATGTGACACTTGTCAAAGGTGTAAGCCTGACTTAGCTGCTTATCCAGGTTTACTACAACCTTTACCCATTCCTAATCTCATTTGGTCAAGTATTTCTATGGATTTTTTGGAAGGTTTACCTAAGTCCCAAGGTAAAAATGTGATCTTTGTAGTGGTAGATAGGTTAAGTAAGTATGCTCACTTCATGGCCCTTACTCATCCTTTTACTGCCACTACTGTTGCACAAGTTTTCTTGGACAACATATATAAACTCCATGGTCTGCCAAACACCATTGTTTCTGATAGAGACAAGATATTTCTCAGCAATTTTTGGAAAGAGTTATTCAAGCTGCTACAAGTGAAGTTGCACATGTCCTCAGCTTACCATCCACAAACAGATGGTCAAACTGAGGTAGTGAATAGATGTCTGGAGTGCTACTTAAGATGTATGTGTGGTGAACAACCCAAACAGTGGTCAAAGTGGTTGTCATTAGCTGAGTGGTGGTACAACACCAACCACCATTCTGCAATCAATACCACACCATTTGAAGTTGTCTATGGCCAGAAACCTCCTCTTCATGTACCTTATGTTGGTGGTGACAGCAGAGTAGAAGTGGTGGATAGAACTCTCACTGCTAGAGAAGCAACCATTGACAAGTTGAAATTTCACTTAAAGAGAGCACAAGATAGAATGAAGTCTCATGCTGATAAAGGAAGAACAGACAGAACTTATGATGTGGGAGATTGGGTTTATGTCAAATTGCAACCTCACAGACAGGTTACTATGAGAAAGGACAAGTATAGTAAACTGTCTCCAAAATACTTTTGTCCATTTCTAGTACAACAAAAGGTGGGTGCAGTGGCCTATAAGCTTCAACTTCCAACAACTGCACAGATTCATGATGTTTTCCATGTCAGTCGTCTTAAAAAGTGCAGAGGTCCAGTGACACAACAAGGTACATTGCCAGTTTGTGATGCTGAAGGTGTGATGTTAGTCCAGCCAGTAGCTGTGTTGGATAGAAGATTGGCAAAGAAAGGCAATGGTGCAACAGTGTTTCTGCTAATCCAATGGGCAAATGGGTCAAAAGAGGATGCCATATGGGAACCCATTGAGGAAATTCAAAAGAGATTTCCCACCATTGACTGCTAATCTTGAGGACAAGATTAATTCTAAGAGGGATGGAATGTTATGTGTATAAGCTGTTAGGCACGTGAGGTGCATGTGACCAGCTATGAGCTGTGCACATGAGGTACACGTGACACAACTCCAACAGATCTTAGCATAACTAACTTTCCCGCCCTTTCTATTTCTTTAAATAGTTGTTTCTCTTTCATTTGTAAGAACCAGTTATGATCAATGAATCTCTATTCACTCTTGTAAACTCTCAATAACAACAAACTATCATTTCACTTGTTAATCCATTGAATCCATTAACCTGTTTCTTATTATCTTGGTTAATCTAATCAATTGGAATCCAATAACAAATCATTCTGATTCTTATTGGTGTGTATCAAAAGAAAGTGCAGAAATTGAAACAATAATAATTATTGTGTACCTTTTCATTTGAATCCAGAAGATCATGAATCTGTATATTGCGTGTTCTTTTTTTGTGCGTTTGTATCAAATGAAGAGTCATACATCGATGCCGGCCATTTTTTTCCAAAGTCAAATGTTTAGAGACGAAATTGTTTCTGGCCGTTGGATCAAAATGCATATCTAGGTGTCAAGTTTTAAGGTATTTTGATAGGTAGATCAATTTTCAAAACCCTGTTTTATTAATATAGTATATAGATAGAGTACTAACGAGGAGTTTATAACCCGTGTGTTGCATGTGCTTTGAAATGTAAAATTTTTTAATTTTAAATAAATTTGTCAATGAATTAACTTATAAGAAAAAAGTTACGCAATATGTGTACAATAATAATTTCAAGAACGGAAATAGAATACTAATGTCAATAATCCTTTTCGAAAATTTTGCTTTCAATACCAATAATTACCATTACAAAAAATTAAAACAAACTTAACTTTTCAAAGATAAATTTTTTTTAGAAATGAATGTTAAAGTTGTTCATAATGTAAATACAAAATACTAGTTTGAAAGTAGTAAAAACGTAATATTCTAATATGTTATAATACATGATGTAGCAACTATGTTATACAAATGTGTTAGAAACAACGTGCAAAGATTAAACTGTAAGTTTTTATAATTACATAGGCTCAATTGCATTTTTAGAAAGTACCAAATACAAGGGCTACTTTGATTTGGGCATGCTTGGTTTAAAATGGGTAATGGTAGTGAGAAAAGGAAAGGGAATACTAAGGAATATAATGAGCATTCCTTAGCACTACCCTCAAATTGTGGACGAATGGAGCATTACCCACTTTGGGGTAATGGACCATTGCATTACATGAAACCAAGCACCATCTTTGAATATCATTACCATTACTTACCATCTAAAACCCTTAACCAAGCACCCCTTTAGTTATAAACTCAGAAAATGGAGTGAAAATTTCCTTTCATAAACCCATATTCGATCTTTATCCCTAACAAAATTTCCTATTAATGTCACAAACCAAAATTGAATTGTTTGTCTTTTTCGTAATATTCTTGCCACCTATTCGTAGTTTTGTGGTAATTACTTAATTTTCGTGGGTACTCCATAACCAAAATTGACGAGCCACTGCAACGGATAGTCACATTGTCCTTCTGCCCTTTTTACGTGTCCAAATCTGGATCATACGCTTGGACATCCTATCAATGTCAGCCGCATCTACTATTCATAAATAGGACACTATTGCAACAGACCCAGCAAAAATGTATTGGAGTACAAGCCAACTGGCATGTAAGACCCATGCAACTCTAAGGCTCTACTTGTACATGAAAAGTGCATCTGAACATCAGTCCACATCTCTTTTTTATCAGTAGACGCGCGTTTGAGCCCTAAATCACAAAGGATATAAAGAAATGTATCAAAATTATTTAATGTGTCAATTGATATATAGTTTGTCAATCGATATATAGTTCCGTTGTATTAAGTGAGATTGTTTAATGTACTGAAGGTTTATCTAGTGTTTCGGTCATTTAGTTATAAATTTTTTGGGTAAAAGGGTTAATTCACCCCGGTAAAATGCATTACTCCAAAAAACGTTGAGGTACATAGGATGAGGGTGACATCCCTCACCTCAGTCCCTTAGGACACTTAGAGACTCGAATATAAGAATGACACACCATTCCTATAACTTACAATAAAACGAACCTACCAATAATGACACAAGTACATAAAAAGTAACAATACTACTCAAGCAAAACACTTGAGCCTTCTATATCACACTGGCGGTCCACCTTAACTTCCATGAAGAATCCACGTAGAAACATCCAAGCGATCTTCAACATAAATTCAGTTTGTAGAAGAAAACACCACAAACAAATCCACCACAATCACCATAACCACAGTAAGATAAAAACCCACAGTGCATGGCATCGTGCAAATGGGGTTTGNTCTTAACTCGTAGATAGATAGAGTACTAACGAGGAGTTTATAACCCGTGTGTTGCATGTGCTTTGAAATGTAAATTTTTTTAATTTTAAATAAATTTGTCAATGAATTAACTTATAAGAAAAAAGTTACGCAATATGTGTACAATAATAATTTTAAGAACGGAAATAGAATACTAATGTCAATAATCCTTTTCGAAAATTTTGCTTTCAATACCAATAATTACCATTACAAAAAATTAAAACAAACTTAACTTTTCAAAGATAATTTTTTTTTAGAAATGAATGTTAAAGTTGTTCATAATGTAAATACAAAATACTAGTTTGAAAGTAGTAAAAACGTAATATTCTAATATGTTATAATACATGATGTAGCAACTATGTTATACAAATGTGTTAGAAACAACGTGCAAAGATTAAACTGTAAGTTTTTATAATTACATAGGCTCAATTGCATTTTTAGAAAGTACCAAATACAAGGGCTACTTTGATTTGGGCATGCTTGGTTTAAAATGGGTAATGGTAGTGGGAAAAGGAAAGGGAATACTAAAGAATATAATGAGCATTCCTTAGCACTACCCTCAAATTGTGGACGAATGGAGCATTACCCACTTTGGGGTAATGGACCATTGCATTACATGAAACCAAGCACCATCTTTGAATATCATTACCATTACTTACCATCTAAAACCCTTAACCAAGCACCCTTTAGTTATAAACTCAGAAAATGGAGTGAAAATTTCCTTTCATAAACCCATATTCGATCTTTATCCCTAACAAAATTTCCTATTAATGTCACAAACCAAAATTGAATTGTTTGTCTTTTTCATAATATTCTTGCCACCTATTCGTAGTTTTGTGGTAATTACTTAATTTTCGTGGGTAATCCATAACCGATTAGTCTGGCACCCTTGTAGTAAGGTAATAAACAAACTTGACGAGCCACTGCAACGGATAGTCACATTGTCCTTCTGCCCTTTTTACGTGTCCAAATCTGGATCATACGCTTGGACATCCTATCAATGTCAGCCGCATCTACTATTCATAAATAGGACACTATTGCAACAGACCCAACAAAAATGTATTGGAGTACAAGCCAGCTGGCATGTAAGACCCATGCAACTCTAAGGCTCTACTTGTACATGAAAAGTGCATCTGAACATCAGTCCACATCTCTTTTTTATCAGTAGACGCGCGTTTGAGCCCTAAATCACAAAGGATATAAAGAAATGTATCAAAATTATTTAATTGTCAATTGATATATAGTTTGTCAATCGATATATAGTTCTGTTGTATTAAGTGAGATTGTTTGATGTACTGAAGGTTTATCTAGTGTTTCGGTCATTTAGTTATAAATTTTTTGGGTAAAAGGGTTAATTCACCCCGGTAAAATGCATTACTCCAAAAAACGTTGAGGTACATAGGATGAGGGTGACATCCTTCACCTCAGTCCCTTAGGACACTTACAGACTCGAATATAAGAATGACACATCATTCCTATAACTTACAATAAAACGAACCTACCAATAATGACACAAGTACATAAAAAGTAACAATACTACTCAAGCAAAACACTTGAGCCTTCTATATCACACTGGCGGTCCACCTTAACTTCCATGAAGAATCCACGTAGAAACATCCTAGCGATCTTCAACATAAATTCAGTTTGTAGAAGAAAACACCATAAACAAATCCACCACAATCACCATAACCACAGTAAGATAAAAACCCACAGTGCATGGCATCGTGTAAATGGGGTTTTGAACAAGAGTCCCCACAAACTTAACTTCCATCTATACCATAATAACCACACTTATGAACCATACTGCAACAATAATCAATAGCACCATGAGCAGCAGCAATAAGTATGAGACCAAGCATAAAACATAACCATAGGGTGATAAGACCCTAACTTCCAGCAAATACAAACCTAAGACCAATTTAAGAATCACTAGATAGGTCTTAGATAGCATGCACAAATTAAAACCCTAACGAGAGGGTTACTTGAGAACCACAAGTCCCCATCCACCAAGTCTGAATATGCTCAAAAGATATTATTACAAACCAAACTTGTGACTTAAACGGACTTGTACATACAATAGGGTTGAACCCTAACTTCCATTAGTGATCGAAGGAGTTGATGAAGAATAGCCAATAAATCAAAACATCCAAACGACCAGCAGCTTCCCAAGATTGATTTTTGAACAAGAATCAAATAAACTTGACTTACACACGATGATCATGACTTCCACTCTCCCAAACCCACGTAACAATGATGAACCACGATCCAAAATCGACTTGCAATAGATAATAAACCTCAAGGGTTACGTTCAGTAAGCGAATAAACCGAATCCTAAAAAGAAACGATTATCAATGAAGATCGCCATAGTAAGGATCGACCAAAATAAAACCATTCGAATATGTCAATCCAAACTCCATAACATGATCGTATAGCAAAGATAGTACCATGCACATCCATACGATCAAAACCAAAACCAAAATTCAAAACCCTAAAAACAATTAAAATTAATCGTTTAGGGTTTATTGAGAATAAACGAATTAGAAGCCTAACTCGGTTATAAACCATAAGCGAACAATAACCAGTAACCGCCATACAAATACTAATCACTACCCTTACAAAGTCGATTGCATGCCAGAGAAGGTAGAGAGGCGACGAATGAAGGAACTATGATCAGATTAATAAAGAAACAATGGCGGCTAGAATCACCAGGGACGATTCCAAAAACCCTAATAAAGATACAAACGAATCCACAAAAAACCAGCCAAGAATCAGTAATACCATAAACTAATCTAATAAGAAATCAAATTAGTAATGGAAAACGTGATTAATAGATGGATTCAGAGATAACGATTGAAAAAAAATAGAGGGTGTTAGGGTTTCGGAAATCGCCCCTAGCAGGGAGAGAATTTTAGGGTTTTTTCGCTATAAATTTGTTCTTTACATGACTTGATTTTTTTTTCTTAAACTAATTACGGAATTCATAACTAAAGAATAGTACTTACGCAAAAGTTAAAGTACACATACCAGAATCATGACCATAAAAAATAAACATATCATTTTCCACCGACATCAATGTTATAAGAACTAAATAGAAATGAACTTCTATACTATTAAGCTTACGGAAGTGAAAAATCAATATTTAAAATGGGGTAAACTGCAAATTTCGTCCCTAATGTTTGTCAAAATTGCAAATAATACACTGAGAAGAAAAAAAATTGCAAATTTGACACCGAGAGCTAAAGTTAGGTGCAAAATAGCCACTGAGAGCTAGTGGTCGTTAGTACCCCGTTAAGTCAAGGTCAAACGTGTGTAAAATGACTAATATACTCTCATCTTCTTCCCCACTGTCAACTTCTTTTGAATTTAAAGCTTTCTTTTTATTCCACCGTATCACAAACACATTCTGCACCACCACCCCTCTAACATCACCACACAACCACCACCATCAAATCCTTTTTTTTTTTCAAAATTCAACACACCCTGTTTTTGCCAAAAGCGTTGTATAAAAGCAAATCCACACAAAATACCTTTAATAACTTTAACATTTATATATTGTACATTCAAATACAACAAAGAAGAGAATATAGATCTGATAAAAGCAATTTTTACTAATTAAAGCTCACTAATTTAGCTAATTATAGCAAGTGAAACGTCCACAGATTATGTTGTAATGAGTTAGGATAAGAAATTCAGGTACTGTTACAATGAGCTCGTATTAGTATTTTGAAGACCAAAAGTCTACTATACATAAAATCCGATCAATAGACTAAATCAAGTTATCCTGGTCTTTTTTAACGGATAGATTGGCAGTGCAACTAAACATCAATTTTAGTTATGTATGCATTTGAACAAATATCTTATTAAATTGTCTTATATCTTTTTCATGTAGGTTAGATGTGTCGAGTCAGTGACAATACATTGTCAAGCTATGGTGTATGCTTCGCCAGAATTCATTGCAATTTTAGACTATCAGTCAAAATGGACGATAATAATTGGTGTGACTGTGATGATACTATACCAGTGACTTTAGTTTGTGAAAAAGTGAACGTTGAGGAGTCTGATAAATGGCTGACTGGTAAAGACAATAACGACTAATTTATTGATTTGAAACCCTTTAAATATTTAACTTGGTCATTTTTTTTGTAATCAGGATTGGGGACTATCTTGAACATTCTCATTGTTTTGTGTTTGTTTTGGCTCCAATATGTTAATTGTGTTACTGAACACCTTTCAACAACAAAATATGTCAAACTATAAGTTTGCCAACGACAAGTGGCTCTTTGGATACTGTTTTGCTGGTCACCCCTATTAACCAGTACTATATAGATCAATCATGATAAGGGATAGGGATGTAACATACCACACAATCTTAGTATGGTTGTAAGTAAAAAGCTGCAAACTTTTTGTAAATTCAGCGAGATCTTTTACTTATTCAATAGTTACTTTATGTCTTAAAGGTTTTTATACATAATTAGCTAGTTAATTTTTCCATTACGCAGCTTCATCTTGAGCTTAGTGACATATCTTTCTGTCGCCGGTTTGGGATACTCGATGTTTGGAGAAAATGTCAAGTCGATGTATATTCTAAATATGCCCTTCGGGTACCGTGCATCTCAAGTTGCTCTTTCTAATTCTATTCATAGCAGCAATAACAACTTAGGATACTTTCTCCTTAACTTGAAAGTATCTTATAAATCCAACAAATCATATTATGCATACCATAGCAGCAACAACAACTTGATATGCACAGTACTCTAGGGGCATATTTAGAATATACATCGACTTGACATTTTCTCGAAACATCGAGTATCCCAAACCGGCAGCAGAAAGATATGTCACTAAGCTCAGGATGAAGCTGCATAAGGGACAAATTAACATAAAGCTAATTATGCATAAAAAACCTTTAAGACATAAAGTAACTATTGAATAAGTAGAAGATCTCACTGAATTTACAAAAAGTTTGCAACTTTGTACTTACAACCATGCTAAGATTGTGTGGTATGTTACATCCCTTTCCCTTGTCAGGATTGATCTATAGTGCTGGTAGATAGGGGTGACCAACCAAAAAGTATCCAAAGATGCCACTTGCCGTTGGCAAACTTGATAGTTTGACATATTTTGTTGTTGAAAGGTGTTCAGTAACACAATTAACATAGCGGAGCCAAAACAAACACAAAACAACGAGAATGTTCAAGATAGTCCCCAATTCTAATTACAAAAAAAAATAACCAAGTTAAATATTTAAAGGGTTTACAAATCAATAAATTAGTCGTTATGATCTTTACCAGTTAGCCATTTATCAGACCCCTCAACGTTCACTTTTTCACAAAGTAAAGTCACTGGTATTATCATCATAATCACACTAATTATTATCGTCCATTTTGACTGATAGTCTAAAATTGCAATGAATTCTGGCGAAGCATACACCACAGCTTGACAAATTATTGTCACTGACTCGACACATCCAACCTACATGAAAGAGATATAAGACAATCTAATAAGATTATTTTTTCAAATGTATACATAACTAAAATTGATATTTAGTTGCACTGCCAATCTATCCATTAAAAAAGATCATAATAACTTGATTTAGTCTATTGATCGGATTTTATGTATAGTAGACTTTTGGTCTTCAAAATACTATTACGAGCTCATTGTAACAGTACATGAATTTCTCATCCTAACTCATTACAACATAATTTGTGAACGTTTCACTTGCTATAATTAGCTAAAGTAGTGAGCTCTAATTAGTAAAAATTGCTTTTATCAAATGTATATTCTCTTCTTCGTTGTATTTGAATGTACAATATATAAGGATTAAAGTTATTAATGGTACTGTGTGGGGATTTGCTTTTATACAACGCTTTTGGCAAAAAC
>LBNU01026057.1:94022-116404 GCA_014162995.1 Artemisia annua
ATAATCTTTGTTTGGCAGACATAACTTATAAGAGATTCTAAAAAAATAATCTTCCATAATCTCTTAAAACCAAAGGTTACTTCATGTAGCTTATAAAAATAATCTCTTTTTATAATCTCCAACACCAGCACCATCTCCAGCACCAGCATCAGTTCCAGCAACAGTTACTTTCGCCAAACATACCCTTTAGCTCTCGGTGGCAAATTTGCATTTTCTCTCTCGGTGTATTATTTGCAATTTTGACAAACATTAGGGACCAAAATTTGCAATTTGCCCTTTAAAATGAGAAAAACCCCTTATTAGTGGAATTAGTTAAAGATCTTTTAAAATATCTCTATCTTTACATTATATAAAGAGAAAACATTTTTTCTTAAAACCTAAAAATATGTATAATTTAATTACTAACATACCATTTATTGAAAATTGTAACAACATCCTCAAACTTTTATCTTTTTTGTTTCTTACTTATATATATTTTTCTCGCAATGACTACAAATTGAACTTTAAGTATAGTATTAAAGGGTCACACTAGAACCACGAGTTAGCAAGTACAATTATTTTGCCTCTATACAATGTCGATATGCACTTGTATTCTTCTATTCAAGAACAATTCATGGATCTTTTAATACTTCTCAAGTAATATTTTAAATAAAATCTAAGACGTTCAAGACAATAATATTAAAAGGTGAAATGAAGCTAAAATGAGATGATTTTACATACCTTAGGATTCCAAGACCACTTATTCCAACAAGAAATTATATTCTTTTTTTGTGCGTCAAAAAGTAGAAACAGAAACAATTTATGATCTTCACTAGAGCTTAATACTAGAAATTGACAACCACCGCCACTTGCCAACATTGGTCATCACCACCATCACCACAAAACTTGGTGCACTTGTGTTGTTTTTAGTATACTTCTGTTGGTGAGTTTTAATAAGTAATGTAAATGACAAAGGATTGAAGCACTGGGTGGATATACACTATAAAGGAACGTTATTTATGGAGAGGTTGTTGAAGACATTAATTGTTGGTTACAATTTATGTTGAATTTAAAATCAACTTTGAAAACTTATTCATCCAACTACTCACTGTCAAGAAAGTACAAACACACTTTTTTTATGGCTTAAAAATTAGAACTATTAACTCTATTTTTTATTTAGAGGAGTCTATTTTTTTTCCCAGTAAAGCATTAGAAGCTTATACTTAAGTTAGAGATGCGAAAAAGTAACACAAGTAAAGTGTATTTATGAGTTTACACTTTAAAGGATCTATTTTAATTTTCTATTTTAATCGCAACATTATCTAACAAGTTGTATGAATCACAACCCTATTTCACATCTTTACTAAATATAAAACACATTTGCTTATATTTTCTAAAATGAGAACTCTAAAATTACTAATTTACCCTTATTTCATATTCTTTGTAGTATTATACTTTACATCCATATACTTTGCTTTTATGAGTACGTATAAGTTGAAAGTTTAACCTAATAAATAATGTACATCCATATCATACACCGAAAACTTATCCACAATTTCACAACTATAATTATTTGCCTTTAACTTTCTGCCGCTATGCACCGGTACTCGCGTAGTTTATGAATAAGTATGCAAAAGTTTGGAAAATTTAGAACAATAAGCTCTACTTATAACTTATTCGTCAAACACATATATAAAATTAAAAACTTCAACTTTCAACTTATAAGACAAGTTGCGCTTCTCCACTTAATTTCGCAAAACACATCAGTATCACATTAAGTACGAATTATCATAAAGGAGATTCATGCCATAGACGGAGCTTTATTGGGGCAACCTAACTATATTCTTGAGATTCTCCTCAATTAAGAGGGTTTAGATTACAGTTTGTGTCATACAAATTCTAAGAGAAAGAACAGCAAGGTTATCATAACTTCATAAGTTTAATTTGTTTCAAACATTTTACAAGTCATTGGGTTGGGGAAATGTTAGGATCATAGTTTTCAACTATTCAGTCAAGTCTCGGTCATTTCAGTCAATGTAATAGGTTGCTAGAATTATCATAATTAGCTACGTTATTTAGTTACTCGTATGGTTTATGTTTAAGTCTAATAAGATGTCCAATGGGCCTTAAAAGCCCACGACATAGCAAGATAGGAAGGAAGGGAGTGTTGCCCCTCTCCTATAAATAGGACACTATGTATCACTTTACAAATGTTGGTTAATTTCATATCTTAAGAAAACTATTGCTCTTTCATCTTTCATATTGTTATTAATCAACCAAGTCTAATTCTCATCTCATTTCTCTTATAACATTACTTGTGTTTACTAATATGGTGACCTAACAGGAAACACACACACAAGGAGATCTTAGGAGTCGAGTCATGTAAGACGATACCATGCAAAAGGTATAGTCATTTGTATCCTTTGGCAGTTGTGTGCCCTATCAAGTTCCACCCGAAAAACCATCAGTTCAAGCCCGGTTGGCTTCGAAGGAAGTCTCCCAACCGGATGGATGGTAGCTCATCACTCCCACAAATACATTAAACCTTGTTAGACCCAAGAGTTGAAACATGTAAACAAAAAACGAACAAAATGTCACCATTCGAGACCGAAGGAATATAAATCTTGCGGCAAACTAATAGGTTCACTATTCAGCTACACACTCAACTGAATATATGTCAATCTTATACATAACTTTAAAGAAATGTAAAATGGTACTGTAAAATATTTCAATACCAACCAATCACCTACCGTAATTGAATCACAATGGGACACAACCATGAAACTTACCTTCTCAACCTTATGAATCGAAAAGGTTATACAAAAACTATGCAACTGAAACCATAGAAGTGAAAGGGTGAAATAGATAACTGGCAGCATCCAGCACCCGCGTTAATATTTGCGGAATACGTGGCATGCATGATATCGATTCATAATGATCACAACACGCACCCATTTTAGTCCATGTCAAGAAATTCCATCCTCTTTAGCATAGAACCTTTGAGATCCGTTGCTTCCCTTTCTACTTTCTGAGCCTGCACAATATGAGGGTATAAGCTTTCATTACAGGAAACAAAAAGAAGGGATAATCGCAAATATGACCTATTTGGTGTCGGATCCATTATAATATGTACCCAAATTCTAAGTTTATACACCGAAATGACCATCTAGTTCACAAATAAATATCATGAAACACCTGTAACTTCTAAAACCACCCAAATTCAGCACAAACATAAAATTTCAGCATAATCGCTATGTTTGAAAAAAAACTTATGAACACAATTAGTTGATAATCATAGCCGTTAATTAACAAGAAGTAGTGGTTACTTACCATCTTTATCTCAGTTTCAGAAACACGGGTCATATGAGGTGGAAGTTCCTCCTTCTCTAGATCCTAAGCAATTCACATGAATAAATGAGATGATATAAAGTTAATTTTTATTAAAGTAACACTTTTTAACAAAAGTCAGCATACCAGCTCGCCTATTAAAACAACGTTCTCGCCACGTATTACATAGAGACCTAGCGAGATATCACAATAAAGATCACCGACAATTACTCGTTCACAAGCTCCTTCAAGGACAGCATTAGCTGCAAGTGACCAACATCCATTTCTCAATATTATGTTTCTAGGCATACTTTTTAGTTATTAATGCACACGTTTAATAAACAGTGAGAAATTCTAGTACCAAATTGATCAAAAGACCGAAGTATCCCCAACAGCTTCCTGCCATCTCTTAGCAATATAAGAAGTTTCTCTGCAGAAAAATGCACATAATTAAGTTCAATTATCATAACAGCATAAGTTTTTTTTACAAAACTAGGTAAAACCAAATTTCAATGTTGCACATGCAAATAAACAATCAGGCACATATTGCAATATAACATTGACCAATAACAGTTGCAATACAGGTAAGGAGGAAAAACATACATAACGCTAATAACGGCAATACGTTCATTTCATGTAGCATATGTTATAGGTCACAGAGCACAGTGACTCACAACACCTTTTGGAGTTTCTACTAACATATACGGTCTTTTTTCTTTCTTTCAGAACAAAATCGTAAGAATATAAAAGATTACATTTTTATTGAAGCAAATATCTTTTTCGCTAGGAGGAAAAAATGCAACATTCAGCTACGATGGTAATTCCTAATTGCCACCTCTAAATCAAGAAAAGTTTAATAATTGGGCAAAGAAGAAGATACTTCATGTCTTAATCACTAAAACGGAGAGAAAAATATCTCCTGCCTTAATTCAGTCTGAAAGTACATATCTATGAGTTCCCACTCGTTTTCTTTTATTTTTATTTATTTATTTATTTATTTATTTTGGTGAAACGGTGAAGTAAATATTAATCTCCCAAACCAATATTTACAACCCAAATTTTAGTCAACCTGTGCCATAACAAGCTAAAGCTACCAGGAAGACTAAAATTGAAATACAAAGCAAGGCAATGACAGTATACATCCTGCACAGACTACTCAAAATACATTCACCAAATTCACCAGGACTACATTTCCTTTCCGCTATAATCAATCATAATCACTATTACAGCTACAACCTCATAACATCAACTAGAATGATCATCAGTGAAAGGCCTCATCCCTCCCTTCAAACCAACCATTCCTCCAAGATGCTGCACTTACGCATGACTACATTTCCACAGCTACATAAGCAATTCTATACCTTTGAGAACCAAGATACAGAACACTATTGTAACTGTGGCATCATCGAATGCAAGGCAACACCTATCCTCCAAAGAAAGTCCCAAATAGACAGACTACATTTCCTGCAAGAGACTCTTCCAAAATGCTTAATGTTGCTTCCTCTACACTTTAGAAGCATTGGTCAAGCTCTATTAGGCATCATCTATACTATTGAAACATCTCTGGGAACACACCAAACACCAGTGGAAACCTTCTTTATGGGTTTGACTACTACAAGAAACAGAGCAGAATACCAAGCCTAGTTACCACACCAGGCACCCCTAGGCTAGGGTGTTAACCTTAAAGGAACTGGAAATATCTCTGTCCCAAATCCAACGGTTCAGAACTATCATCCGAAAGGATCAAATCACCAATGATTAACAAGAGGGCCGAGAGATCATCCAGGTCACGACCACCGGGAGGGAAACTCCAATCCCAATTCGCAGACCAAGAATCATTAGAGAAAATCCAACGATCTGATGTTTGGCATTTGTTGAGTTTGCCATCATTTTATTTCTTTAATGGCTTTACATATATGTCCATGGATATTTGATTCTTATACTGACCACTAACTAAACGTGACCAGTCTTTAGCTAGTAAACCTAGGATTATGCATTAGTCATACATCTAAGCGAATACAATGTCAAATGTCGGTTATTCCTATAATGTTAAAAGTATATGATGTTTTATTCCATTTAATTATATACACGTGACAAATGTCTAATGACTTCCGAGCTATATACATAGTATGCTTCACTCATAACTATATACGATTAGCTGCAATAGAGTTTATAAAGCATCATACAAAATTACAAACGGGTTACTCAATTACTGGCATCATTATACCGGAAATTCATTCTCTACCAATTATACCGGCAATTCCTTACATGGCAAACATATTACAGAAAGAAACAAAGTAATCCAATGTTCCATACAACCAAAACTCATTACTTGCTTAACGTTACCAAAATCTAGCTCCATAATACATTCCATTATTCACGAGACTTGCACGCAAACAAGAAATCGTGTCAGCCCAAACCTAATGATTTTGAGTTCATCAAATAGAGAATCTTACCACATATCTCACTTATACAAACCGCACTACTAACTAACTATTCCTACATACATTCAAAAGCAGATAAGCTAAATAAGCTTAAACAAACACCCTTTCGGCGTAATTTGAGACTATGGGCTTATATAAGTTTATCATATCGTTACCGAACAAATATCCATGGGAATTCAATAATGCAACTAAGGAAGAAAAAAAATCATATTTTCTAATTCATAACAAACAAAAAAATGTAATCTTTTTACAGCTAAATTGACATGAACATTTACATATTAATGACTAAATCTAAACAGTAAAAAAAAATTAAAAAAAAAAAAAAAAAAAAAAAAAAAAAAAAAAAAAAAAAAAAAAAAAAAAAAAAAAAAAAAACTTACTGTCAAGATAAGTAGCAAGAGAAGTAGAGAGATGAATATCTTCAGGACCTGCCCAAGACATCTTTTCTTCTTTTTTTCTTACTATAATTGCATTGACTGTAAAGATTCAATCTTTAACTTTTTTACCCTTCAAATCTTTGGTTTCAACTGATCTGCTAAATGGGTTTTCAATTTTAAAGAAAACCCAAAAATTTTATAACAAAATCTTGAATTGAAAAGGGTTGTTTTTTGCTTTTGAGATCTAATGGTGATAAACCCTAATTTATGACCAGATTTGGAAGGGGAGTGGTGATGACGTTACGCCCTTAACTTTACCAATTTTGTATTTTCTTCATATAAAAGTTTTTACATTTTGCAAGTTTGGGATAATTAGTAAAATGGACAAGTTGCCTGATAGTTGGTCATTTGTGGCCTTATAAAAAAAATTCCGCTTTTGACCAGTTGCTCAACGCAACTTTTAAGGGAGGACACGTGTCGATTTTTTGGGGCGACATATGGCGAGTTTTTGGGCAACTTTGTCAAATTTTGGGCAACCTTGGACACTTGGTGTCCCATGGGCGCGACACGTGTCCTCCTTAAAAGTTGCGTTGGGCAACTGGTCAAAAGCGGAATTTTTTTTCTAAGGTCAAAAATACCCAACGATTGGGCAACTTGGCCATTTTAATAATTATCCCTATAAAATGTTCATTTTTTTTTTCTTTTAAATTTTGACCGATTAATTCAGGTGACTCGAAATTCGTCGTACAAACTCAAACCAAGTATGGTTTGAGGGGTTTTTAGTGTTTTGGTTTGACAACGATGAAATTAGAAGATAAACCAGATTAAAACCTTATTGAACCAAACCTAAAACTTTAACTGGTGTATGGTTTTGGTTAAAGTCGAACCGAAGTATATAATTAGTATTTCGTTTGGTTTACGTTTTGAAGAAAAAAACAGGTTGAACAAAAAGACTCGAACATCTATATTTATGTGTATATTTACCTTTACTTTCATAGAAATGAGAACATCAAATGAGTCGTTTGGGTATCGGTGCAAGTTATCACTAGTTATAATGCCCGCGCACGCGTGGGTTTTTTAAATTTTTTTTTGAATGATATATTTTTATTTATTAAAAAACTAATAATTTAATTTTTATTTTGTTTGATTTATGATTTTTAATTGTAGTTTTTTGTAATTAAAGATAATCATTTAAAATGTTTAATCCTTGTTGGTTGCATCTTATCTATATTTTTTTATATTTATCTTCTACTTGTATATTTATCAACAAAACGAATTTAAAAACTTAAAAATATTCTTTTGTTTTCAAAATATTACCTAATAAGGATTTTTTTTTTTTTCAAAATGAAAAAGTACCTGTGGACGTATAGTCTGGCCCGCGCCCAGACAATGGGCCAGGCCCGGCAGACAGCGGCCCACTCTACGCCTAAACCCTAATCCATGCCTATAAATACATGGCTGGAATCTCCTTATTCATGATCTCATAACAGGTTACCCTAAACCTAACTCATATATGCTACATCGCATCAATGACTAACTTGACCGTCGGAGGTGGATCCCGGGGCTACGGCCTCGGGTCCACTCCTAACGGGTTCTCTTTGTTGACAGGTCTAATAGGGCTCGAGAAGACGACTAACGGCCCAAGGAGAGTCGTTGAATCGACCCGCGCCAGATTATGCATCAACAAGTGGCGCCATCCGTGGGACATGGCTACGACAAGTTTCGTGCTCTCACATCGCTGGAAAGCAACCATCGATATGCAACTACACGTTGCATCGATATATAACTATGCGGTATCTTTCAAACTATTTACTATTACGAGTAGTCCATTTATATGTGGGTCAACATTAAATAATTCTGTGAAAAGATGAATACGGTCTATACGGAAACAATAATTGACTACACGTTGCACTGCAAAAAATTAAATTAAATTAATGCAACAAATTCAATTGACTACATGTTATTTGATTTTTGAGAATTATCGTATACACTTTTTTATATATATACATATCTAAAAAGAAAGAGATATCGCAATATCTTTTAATTATTACGAAGATTTTATGTAAATCTTTTAATTTGGTAAACACGATTTTACCTATAACGCATTAAGTCCGCACGATCGGACCTACCTTTATCTTTTAGCCGCGAAAAACGTAGTCACGATAAATCTACCCGCGTTAGGCCATGCGTTCAGACATCTTCGCAGATTGGCGCCATGAGCGCACTGTTACATACAGGCACCACGATGCTAGTCAATCGCCATGAGCGCACGAGACAAAAAACCGTGGTCAACTGTGATCATCCACAAACGTTAGAGTCTATGCGGTCATGATACATCTATCTGCGTCTGGGCGTGCGGGAAAAAAAACTATTAGTCGCGGTCACGGTATATCCATCCGCGCCATTGTTTTTATTATAAAAAAGAAAAAGAACAATCAATCGCCATGAGCGCACTGAGTTCACAGATTAGCTACGCGCTACTTTTTTTATGTAGTTGTAAAACCTCACGATAGGTGTAATTCGCACAGCGAAAGCTTATATGCTATGTGCTAAACTATGCTTCACGCTATTTATATTTTACTTCATTAAGTTTTATATGTTGCGACTCGCGGCATATACTTCTAATATTTGCATTAAGTGTTTTTCAGGATTTGCATAACTAAGTTTAATGCTCCTACACGAGTAGCACCATCAAACTTGGGGGGCTACCAGGGTACATAATACCATTATTTGCGCACATCGTACGCGTCACGCAGGTATATTTGGAAGCATATTGTACGTAAGAGGTATTGCAAGCCCGGTACAAAGACAGATTTAAATATTCGCACCACCTTACCACAGGGGAGACGTCCTTTGTCGGTTATAAAGACGAATGTTATGTTCGCACCTTGTCGCGGACAACGCGCACCTCTGCCGCACACAGCGCGCATCCTTGTCGCGCACGGCGCGCACTTCTGCCACAGAAGCACGTCTTCTGTCGCACCATGCTGCACCACTACTGGTACAAAAGGTACGTCCTTGACCAGGATGCAGCATACGAGATCCACCTTCACCATTGTGAGATGATCACAATCACAATCCCAGTGCGCACTGCGTATTTGGACTGCGCAGTATGGTTCGTCCCATCTGCGCACACATGAGTCATGCCGTTATGGTTGATTGGGCCTACGCGGCCATGAACAGAACATAAGTCTAGCATAACATAGTCACGCACTATGCCACACTAGACTTGGGGGGCTTGTGGACGTATAGTCTGGCCCGCGCCCAGACAATGGGCCAGGCCCGGCAGACAGCGGCCCACTCTACGCCTAAACCCTAATCCATGCCTATAAATACATGGCTGGAATCTCCTTATTCATGATCTCATAACAGGTTACCCTAAACCTAACTCATATATGCTACATCGCATCAATGACTAACTTGACCGTCGGAGGTGGATCCCGGGGCTACGGCCTCGGGTCCACTCCTAACGGGTTCTCTTTGTTGACAAGTCTAATAGGGCTCGAGAAGACGACTAACGGCCCAAGGAGAGTCGTTGAATCGACCCGCGCCAGATTATGCATCAACAGTACCCACTAGGGGTTTTGTTTTATTATATAAAAGATTTTAAATTAGGTTTTTATAACAAATTTGATACTCTGTATATCAATTGTTACAAGGTTAATATACAATTACATCATTGAACTTTTCCAAAAAAAAAAAAATAATAACAATGATAATAAATAAAAAATAAAAAATAAAAAAAAAAATCTTAAGATAACAAACTTTCATTTATTACTGACACTTAGATTACTATTTTATAATTTCAGTGTTAATATGAGTAACTTGAATGCATATTTTTATATAGGTTAAGTAACATAAATGCCGTGCTTTTGCAAATTTGTGATGTGTACGTATATTTTTATAAGCCCAAATGAGTAAAACAAAAGTTCGTTACCTGCACACTTTTTTTGAAAGTTTAGTTTTGTACGAGTATTTGTGTATTAACACATTGTTATACACTTCTCATAAAAGAAGCAATGAGTAAAGTCAAATCGGTTTTAGATTGTTGAAGATGGAATATCAATGCTTATAAAGACTTTTAGAAATTCTGAAGACTTTTGTCGAAGAAACTTTCATTTTGTTTTCTTTTAACTTAATTCCTTTCAAATGCTAAACTTTTTGGTTTATTAGACTTTATTTTTTTATATCTACTTCAGCACTTATGATACATCTTGATTTGTTAATCTTATTTGAACTTTGAGCTTTTTATTTACTTCAACACTTAAGAGACTTTTTGATATGTTATTTTATGAAGTGTACATGAATTTAGGTTTTTTTTCACTTTAACTGAGACCAAACTGAATTATAGTTTAGTGTTTGATTTGGTTTTATTCGTTCTAAATTGGTTTGGTTTGATTTTGGTTTTGACTTTACGAATTTCAAACCGATGAACCAGAACCGTACAACCCAAAACCCGAGAGCCGAACCAATGAACACCCCTAGTTTTCCCTTCTGAAAAAACTGTGGGTGGGGGGTTCTCCATGTGCTCAACCTTGCTGGTTTCTCACACTTTACTATTCCGCTCCACTTTCTTGCTTTCTCGTTGTTCTCATGACTCGTCAACTTGTGTCAGGAAAAAACAGCAGATTTTGACCCTCATCCACGATCAACTTCTAAAGCGGTAACTCAGTCCTTCCCGCTCATTGCACTTTGAGACCTACATATTTAATATCACATTGACTTAGTATTATGAATGCACTTTATATCAATATCAACAAAAGTCTTCAAGACATAGTGTATGATAAAACCGACCCTATTTGTATTTCTATAGGCAACGACAATACTGAATCATGCATATACATGATATGAGGGAGGTAGGATGTAGACAGTTTGCCCTATACGATGTTAGAAAAAGTGCTTCCTGAATTTGCAAATAATGCGCTATGAGGACAAGGAGTTTGATGATCTTGTTTCTCCCTTTGGGAGAAGCAAGGCTTGTTCTGAATTTAACGCATCTCCAGAAAAAGTGCTAATATTTTCTCAGTTTCTTGAGCATATACATGTCATACCTGATTGAATTATAACAGAACCCAAATCGACCTGTTCATAAGTATTGAAAACGAATTTGTCACATCTAATGGGTTTATAGTTTGAATGGCAATCTTAAGTCACTTGCATTTTATATAGGTGGAATCACTGGCTACCTTCCAGCATGATGAATTGATGATGACTGTATGACTCTTCTGATGGATGGAAGTGGAGCACTAGGCCTTGATCTGAGTTTTGTGACACACGTCTTTCTGATGGAACCCGTTTGGGATAAAAGTATATAAATCATTAGTGACAATGGTAAAATATAGAAATGATTTTTATATATGAAATGTGAGAGAACACTTTCAGTTTAGTGAAAAAGCGCTGTGAAACTTTTCCATTTACAAACTTTTAGTCTTACCTTGAGTGTACATGATTTTATGTTGTAATTTTCCTTTATATTAATGAACATAGAAATGTATATGTTTTAGAGTTTGTTGGTATGATAATGAGGGACTTTATGGTTTTCATGGGCAGGTTGCGAAAGGAGAATCAGCTTTTCATGTGCTCTCCACTAAGGAAATTCACGAGCACTTGACTGCCATCAGCGAGCATGCCTAGATTTAAGTGATTGGGAATATTTTCATGTTAAAGTTACTCTGTTGCTTGAATTGGAAGAATGTTATTTAGAATTCGCAACAATGTTCTTGACTCGCATCCTGTTTTCACACTTTGTTTATTTGCGTTGGTGATGTATTTTATTTTACTTCAAAACGTGTTAAAGTTATGCTGTATTGCAGCTTATTTTGATTGAAATAGCACAACAGGAGCAATCTTGAGTTCTTGAACTTTTTTCGGACTTATAAAAAGTCACTATTACCATAATCTTCGTTCTGCATAACGCAGTTTTTACATCTGTAATTTTCATGGCGTTTGCTCATCTACCTGAAGAAGCTTGTAAATGGCATGTCGCCTATGTTTTTGTAATGGGATACACTGCCTGGATCATATGAAACGTTATCAGATAATTTGAAGTTTTATGTGGACTATGGTAAAGGGGTATGTATGCAGATCACCTTTGATGATTTATTGCGGAAAGGTGAATCTCAGCAATCAATACCCCTTCCTCGTGTTCTAGCTTGCCAACGACTTTGCCATCCTGGAAAAATAGTGTAAAACCAGATGAACCAAGGATTGAATATTCTAATGCATCAGGCATGTTTAGTACTGGATCTATGTAACAAGTCAAAATGGGTTCAACTGAATGTCAAAATCTTTGGTTTGTTTTATTTAAGCCATTTTAAAAAACACAATTCCGAATCGACTCATTCATAAGTTATCGACACAAATTAGGACTTCCACCTTTTAGTAGGGGAAAAAAAAAAAGAAAAAGAAAAAGAAAAAAAAAGCCCTCTTATCTCATGTTGCTAAATGGGAACCGGTGAAGTAGTAAGAGTGTTAGAAGTTAAACGCATATTACCGGAGCAACTAGAGTAGAATGGCCCCATATCTCGTAGGAACCACTGGAGTTTCGCGATGGTGAGCAAGTTGCTATATAGATCTTTGAGTAAACGTGAAAATAACACTGCTTAGTATTCCATAAAGTACAGATAACATGTCTAGCTGGTGTGACTACCTGGTTATCAATTGCTCTGAAGTTTAATAAAAACGAAAACGGGGTTACAAATCATCATTTTTGATCCCATTGCACCAATGCTGATTTATTGCAAGGCAACTCGATTCTTTGAGGCTAAATCAAGTGTAAGGTGATTTGCTATAATGTACTTGCCTTGCTTGTTGTTCGAGCTTCCAAAGCATTGATCCTGTGGTTATATTAAATGCACTCGGGTAGCATATCAACTCAACACCTGAAGTTGATATCAGATGATCAAAAAACAAGAATTCATCAAATTAGAAATGGAGTATGAGTGAATAAAGAATGAAAAGGGATTATTATAAATATAAAGGGTGTTTAGAATTGCACAATTTCAGATTGTATAACATATAGCTTATAAGAACTTTATAAGCACCTACCCATGTCCTTACTTAAAATTGCTTATTTTCTAAGAACAGAAACACTTAAATATGCAGAAAAAGTAATAAAGAACTTAGACTTTTATGTCAAAAAAATGAAAACTGCCTCTTCTTTAACTATGACAACTTACTGTCTGAGTGATATTGGCACCCCATGAGCTTTTTGAGGGAGATGAAGATGACATTTCTGGGCTCTAGATCTTGGAAAATTTTGGTATTTTCCGGCTTTTTATCAAGTTCTTTAGGTGTCCTTTTAGTCTTCAGTTATCTATTTGGAAAAAATAGGTGATGTAACTTCCATCCTATGATAAGAGTCTTTGACTATATTAAGTCCATTGAATACAACTAGGTGATGTGACTCCCATCCTATGAGAAGAGTCAAACTATAATAGTAATAATGTTCATTGAACAAGCCTTAGGTAACATGAAAATATTAACATGAAGAGTCTTTGACTATATTAAGCTTCCATGTAGTAGTAAACATCTGGTAACATGAAAATGCTCTCAAAATTTTAATATTTTTCATCTGCATAATACCAGCTTCCAATAACTAGAAAAACCTTGAAGCCACCTAGCCGCCAATTAGACGTGGCCACTTGACTCTAATTCTTCAAAGGAGCCTTCTTTACTCTATCAGCAATTTGATCAGGGCCAGTTGCATGCGTCTAAACTGACCTCTTCCTTCACTTTCCTTCTCCTGTTGGTGCAAAATCATCAAATATATAAATTGTTTCAACCACAATAGAGTAATAAGTGACCTTAAAAATTGCTATAGTTGATGTTATATGATGTTATGATGTTTGTCTATTGACCATATTCATTGTGACAAAGTATATGTTTTTTCTAGAACTTCTCTTTTAGTTCTTACATTCGAGCACATCGCGTGAACCAAAATCGGTGGGATATGGAAGATGGTAAAATATTAATAGACTACCCTATCGTTGTATGCAAATAGGTCTATAACTTCATTTTTTTTCCCTGCTGAGACATGAGCAAAGTCATTCCCTTAACCTCCCACCTTGGTGTTAATGTGCCTGTGGCAAGGGTGTCGAGTGGTGATCTTTCCACATTTACTTATGAAAGGGTCAAATAAGTACACAAAACGTAGCTAAAAAGGGAAACGGGTCAAATGGGTAAAAAGTCACCAAAGTGTATTTTCAATGAATAGACCCTATTTTTTTTTCAATTAGATTATTTATTTTAAGAATATAATTTTGCGGATCGTATTTGGCATCATTTAAGTCTTAATAAAATTGAACAAATATTTCATGCAAAGCCAGTCGTAAACAAACCAACCCGGCAGCCCACTTTGCATTCGAGCCCGATACACATATTTGACTTCCTTCACCAAGCTAATGTGTATCTGGTTACAGAAGTCCTCTACAGAGCACCCACCTCTATCCTGAAATCGGAAAGAAACAACTATGAATAATAACAATGCTTTAAAACAATACATTACACGCAACACACAATGGTAATTGACATACAGTCGAAAGAACCACAGGGTTTCGTGTAACCCTGACTAGCCTCATCGCTTCCAAATTCAGCTGTCAAAAGAATTGGATTAATTGTCATATTTTAATGCAACTTTTTGGAATAAACTTACATGTAAATGAAATTTACAAATACACTATCCCGAGTTATCTAACATGAACTACTGAACGAACCTTCAAGATGCAACTAATGACAATTGAGTTCGGTTGTCGTGCCAATTTGTCAACATCGTCAATACCAACAACATCTATCTTGTTTTGAAACTTTCCTCATATAAGAACCAAGAACTAATAGCTCATCCACAACCTCTTGGTAACTCAGAACCTATCGGCAACATAATCCATCCTAAAAACTATAGACAAACCAACGGCACAAAACCAGTACCACGGCACTAATGATGAGGCTCTGCAATCAAAGTTATCTACAGGCAACAACAATCATGTCAATTTTCCTAAAATGTCACTTTGCTCATTTCCAGTTTCATCATGTCAATTTTCATTATAATGTAAAATAACATGGTGCAAGGTTCATATTGTATGGCTACAGCACCAGGAATGCATACACGAGACAAGCAGAACATGGCATCAGTTTTCGAAAAAATAAGTCTAATATGATTAAAAAAAACAAACAAAATTTGCACACGTATTCTGCAAACTTTTTAAGTAGGAGCTTAACACAACAACTGCTTAACCAAAACCTATAAGATTCAAGCTTAAGTTGCGTGGCTAGACCTTCTGAGAATCGACGTCAATATGATACTCCAACCAAACGCTTCCACTAAAGTACCTCGGATCTAACGGGGATCTGTCCGGGTCATGGCCGGACATAGCCGGATATTGGTCGTATTAGCCGGGTATTGGCCGGACATAGCCGGATATTGGCCGGAATAGCCGGGTCTTGGCCGGACATAGCCGGGTATGGCCGGAATAGCCGGGTCATGGCCGGACATAGCCGGATATTGGCCGTAATAGCCGGGTCATGGCCGGACATAGCCGGATATTGGCCGTAATAGCCGGGTCATGGCCGGACATAGCCGGATATTGGCCGTAATAGCCGGGTCTTGGCCGGACATAGCCGGATATTGGCCGGACATAGCCGGGTCATGGCCGGAATATCCGGGTCTTGGCCGGACATAGCCGGGTCATGGCCGGAATATCCGGGTCTTGGCCGGACATATCCGGATATTGGCCGGAATAGCCGGGTCATGGCCGGACATACCCGGATATTGGCCGTAATAGCCGGGTCATGGCCGGACATAGCCGGATATTGGCCGTAATAGCTGGGTATTGGCCGGACATAGCCGGGTCATGGCCGGAATATCCGGGTCTTGGCCGGACATATCCGGATATTGGCCGGAAATGGCCGGGTCATGGCCGGAATATCCGGGTCTTGGCCGGAAATAGCCGGGTCATGGCCGGAATATCCTGGTATTTGGCTGGATATAACCGGATCAAGTGTAAGGCGAATTCCTAAAAAGTACTTGCCTTGCTTGTTGTTCGAGCTCGCAAAGTAATAAAAGAACTCAAAGACTTGCATGTCAAAAAAGTGGAAATTGCCGTAATATCCAGCATGGGAAGCAAACTACTATTACCGTTACCAGGTCCATCATGGAGTGACACCCACTCGGTTCCATCCCATTATAGAATCCATAAACATTGAATCGATAAGCCGAGCCCACCAACCCATTTTGACCCGAACTCTAAAAATTTGACCCATTTTAACTTGTTAATACATCTAACTTCACCAAATGATACCTGGCCAATTACATGTGTATGTATGGGCTGATCGTAAAAAGCCTTTGGTTCGTAATATTGCTTGGGACTATGATGTTGTCATCACGACTTTCAGTCGTCTAAGTGCTGAATGGAGAGCCCACAAAAAGCGAAGTGTTTTGATGCAAGTTCATTGGCCCAGAGTTGTTTTTGATAAAGGTCACACCCTTGGTTCAAGTTTGAATTTGACAAACAAATTACAGTTATCAATTTCATTAACTGCTTCTAGTCGTTGGTTGTTGACCGGAACACCCACTCTTAATACTCCAAATAGTCCAACTTTAGAATCTCCAACCCATGCTTAAGTTCCTCAGAGAAGAAGCATACGGATTGGATCAGCATTCATGGGATTCGGGCATTCTTAGGCCATTTGAGGCTAAAATGGAAGAGGGTCGGGCCTGATTGTTACAGTTACTCAGGAGGTGCATGATTAGTGCTAGAAGAAAAGATTTACTGATGATTCCTCCCTGTATAAAAAAGGTGACTTTTATTAATTTTAACAAAGAGCATGCGGAGACTTATAATGAATTGGTTGTTAATGTGCGGAGAAATATACTTATGGCTGATTGGAATGATCCTTCACATGTTGAGAGTTTGTTGAACCCAAAGCAATGGAAGTTCAGAAGTACCCTTATTAGAAATGTGAGGTTATCTTGCTGTGTGGCTGGACATATAAATGTAACAGATGCCGGAGAAGATATTCAAGAAACAATGGATATCTTGGTGGAAATGGTCTGGATTCCCTTTCGGAGGAGTATACTTTTATAAGATACAACATTCTATTTGGTGGAAACTGTATGAGGCAAGATTCAACTGTTTATGGTTATGACCCTTCGATATTTACTTATTTTGCTGTAATAATTTTCAAAGAATCAGTTTCATGCCAGCTGCAATGAGACTGATCATCTAAATGGCACAATAAAATAACATACCTTCTCCATTTTTTTATTTTTTATTTTTTAATTTCAGCCGTTCATCTGATTCTGATTATTTAATATTTCAAAATCAATTTTCAAACACACATTCAAACACATCTATATCTATCTCAATTCATCGTCATTTACAGATGTCAAGAGTGGTGCCGTCTACCTGTCATAACCCCATGTAAGCATCTTTTTTGCCTGGACTGCGTTGCATTAAACAGTGAAAAGTGTACTTTCCATGGTTGTGAAAACTTATATGAGATGCAAAGTCCCGAAACATTAGCTCGTCCAGAAAACCCCAACCCAAAGTGGCCTGTCCCGAAGGATCTTATTGAGTTGCAGCCCTCATATAAACAGGCAGGCTTCCATTATCTATGTGTTATTCTCTTTTCTTCTTACCTTTTAACCATCTTTATGAATATCATTCCTTTTTTATTGTATGTGTAGGATGACTGGAATCCTGATTGGCAGTCAACTTCTAGCAGTAAAGTTTCATATCTTGTGGAAAAGTTGAAAGACTTGCAGGAATCCTATAAATTGTCTTTCTATATTCATTGGGTTCAATATATTCAAGGCACAAGTTGGAAAAGTGTTTAACATTCTAATTATTGTTTCTAGTTATTATCTTTATAACTTAAGGTATAAAGTATCTTTTTATTAGAGAAAAACTAATTAGGTTAGTTCAAATTTCCACGTTGATGGTGTAGAATCGTTGCACGCACAGGTCTTGGCACAATCAACAAGCACAAGATTGACAAGAATCTGGTTCTTTATTATAAACAACATAAAACTGTTTACATTGTATTTGAGACACACTTTAAAACGTTTACATATGCTGTGTTTATATAGGGTTCACAGCGAACCATCGTGTCCCTTCGTGAAAGGGTACAACCGAATTAACTAACTATAACTATCATAACTACCTTCAACCGCTTCTAACTAACTTTAACTAACTAGCGGTTATTAACTAACAAACTAACGATTTCAGCCCTTTGGCTTTCGTTTATTATACTAACAAGACTTATGCAATTAAAAGTGCAACATTTCTCCCCTAATTGTTTAAGTCTTGTTCTTCGAGTCTTCATGCTCTTCTCCGCGTCTTCGTTGGTGTTGTTGTTGTTTGTTTTTGTGTCGACTCCAAAAACGCTCTCCAGGAACAAGTTCTTGTTCTCCTCTTGTTCTCTCTTGGTTATCTTGCAAACCATATCCACAACAACCTATCCACTCTCACGCGTGTTTCTTCCCTTTGTGTCGTTCCTCCACAGAAATTCCTAGAATTTCTTCTCTTGTTCTTATTGCCTTCCAAACTAACTCCACAAACTTAGTTGTCTGGTCCTCCATGTTCATGTCTTCAACCAATGACTTCTCTATTCCTGCATCTTCTTGGTCTTTGCCCTCTGGATCTTTTACAATAGTAGTCCCACTGCTCTCAACCATTTCTTTCTTGGGCTTCTCATGCCAAGGCACTCTTGCAGTTTCATAATAAACTTGCACCATGTCAATGAACCTTTTGTAGCATGCCTTCNCTTCAACCAATGACTTCTCTATTCCTGCATCTTCTTGGTCTTTGCCCTCTGGATCTTTTACAATAGTAGTCCCACTGCTCTCAACCATTTCTTTCTTGGGCTCCTCATGCCAAGGCACTCTTGCAGTTTCATAATAAACTTGCACCATGTCAATGAACCTTTTGTAGCATGCCTTCGCTGCTTCTCCATCTTCATCTGTAAGAACACGTTTTTCTGTTTTGAAACAACGCTCTTCCACCGAGAAACTCCTTGTTCTGAGCGTGTTTCCCTTGGTGTCTTTTCCCTTCTAAGTCTTTTGATCAATATGATCAGAAGTGAATCAGTTCTTGCAATCTTGGAACCCTACGCTCTTGATTGGTTTTTCCTAGGTTTTGAACCTTTGGCTCTGATGCCAATGTAGAATCGTTGCACGCACAGGTCTTGACACAATCAACAAGCACAAGATTGACAAGAATCTGATTCTTTATTATAAACAACATAAAACTGTTTACATTGTATTTGAGACACACTTTAAAACGTTTACATATGTTGTGTTTATATAGGGTTCACAACGAATCATCGTGTCCCTTCGTGAAAGGGTAGAACCGAATTAACTAACTATAACTACCTTCAACCGCTTCTAACTAACTTTAACTAACTAGCGGTTATTAACTAACAAACTAACGATTTCAGCCCTTTGGCTTTCGTTTATTATATTAACAAGACTTATGCAATTAAAAGTGCAACAGATAGTAGTTTTTATAGCTTTTAGTCAAGTACAATATCTTATGAATTGTCAAGTCTTTCAAGACAGAACAAATGTTTTATAAATCTTCATTCTACAATGGCTAAACTATTCACCATTTGATGTTAATGATACACATATTTAGAGATATCTTTTGTAGTTTAACATTTTGTTATTGTAAATACTCATTGAAATATTCATTATCTCTACATTGGGGATGTGATAGTTGAGGGCAAAACAAACATAAGATTATATAAAAGAGGACTAAATGCCTTTTATCACATAAATTTTACATTAACATTTTTTAGTAGATCATGTAACACAAATAACAAGCAAAGTTTTATTCATACAATGTATACATACAAACCCATTTCAAAACTATTTGTCAAAACTTGCAATCCAATTATTTTCTCCTAAACTACATACTCAGATAGTATGCATTGGTTTGATGAGAAATGGTCCATATATCATAAAACAAAACAAGACATGCATGGGTGAGTTTTTCCCATATATAATACAACATATAACATGCATTTGGACCCGTGGAAATGGATACAAGCATGAAAAAACAAACAAACAAAGAAACAAGACTTTGCTTTACAGATCTCAACATTTGGTCATCTATCCTTGTTAATGAAGTTGAGAAAAAACCAAGGCAAGTCAACCTTAAAAACCTCAAACATCAGCAAGAAAAAGATAGAAATTTTGTCATCGTGCTCGTTGGAAGATCTTTACAAGATTTTAGTAACTCGGGCTCAACTTCATATCTCTAACACGATATCTGCAAAATTCATAGCAAAATTGTCAATACCCTTTTTTTTTCGCTCACAGCTAAAAGAAATTTACTTTCTGACTATAAAAACACTCACATTCAGAATCTGTCTTGACCCATTTTGACCTTTCTTTCTCATTTTCGTCCTCTATAATTTTCCCATTCTTGGGTGGTCGTCTTCCCTCAATGAACTTTCTTGCCGAAGATGCGTGAGAATGTTGAGGGTTGATCTTGTTCTTAAGCATAGCCCTTAAGATCTGCAATTACCAAAAGCCTTAATTAGAGTTCAAGCAAACGAACTAACAAAATAGCAAGAACAAAAGGATTATTTAAGAAATAAAATCAAATAAAACAAGATTAGTATATTACCTTCTCCATTCTTGATTCGGGAAGTGGATCACGAAAACTAGGAATCGTTGGAAACCCACTGCTACATACGAAAATCTTCTTCAAAAGGAAAGAGATTGATTTCTTCCCGACTGTTTTCTTACCACTATCCACACAAATATCCTTGCACCTCCCAAGAATAACTCTAATGGTGCGATCAATATCTTCCTCTTTCTCATTCACTTCGGTATTGGCTGTGACAGAAAGTCTACGGTCGACCTCTAAGCTTGATGGGCAGTTAAGGAATCTATCCAAGGGGAGATCAGCAGGGGTATCTTGTTTCTTGGATAAAAGCTTTGTTAACTCATTTTGAAGTTTTCCAATCTCTTCAGGTGTGAATTCAGAAAGATCAGGCGACGATGTTTCTATAACAGGAGTTTCTTGAATATCTTCCTTTTCAACTGGTAGATCGTTGTTTCCAAACGTTCCTATTGTTAGCAGCCCTTGTGGCCAATCGCTAAACTCTTCTTTCGGGGGCTCTTGCCTGGTGTGATCTACACAATGCAATACATAAATTATTATTCGAGTTTCAAATTTGATGAATGCTATTATTCGAGTTTGATCATGTAAAGTTCATTTAAGAATGGTTACTTACGAGCAGCCTTAGCAGCATTGGAGTGTTTTTGTCCTTGTCCATTGAATTTACTTTGCATCCAACCAAAAAGCTGCAATAAGACCAAAATATATAACACATTATCAACTATGCAAAACATGCATGCAAAAAACTATGCAAACCTTATAAATGCAAATGTCAGCCTACAAAAACTATCATATCTCACCTTCATGATGACGATATATGGTTATGTAATGAGAACGGCGACAATGGTGATTAATGTGGTGGTGGTGGTGATGGATGGTTAAGTTGGAGGCCAAAGGCAAAGTGTTATGAACAAGTGTTGAAGTACTTGTATGGAAGAAGATCCTAGAAACCAATGAGAGTTTAGCTTTTGTGAAATAATAAAATAAAAGCTTGGGAGAAAATCGACCAAAGGATTCAAGTTCCAAAATGACTTGTGTATACTTGTCTACATCCAACCATCCTATTATATGTGCAAAGATTTCATTATTTTATATTATTTGATATTGTGCATGAAGACATTTTATGATTATAATAATCCATGCATGTTTCCTCATAAAAATACATGTTAAAGAATGTCGACGAAGAAGTATACGTGTCAGGATTCTACTCCGTTGGATCCATCTTGATGCTCCAAATTATATATAGGTTTATGTGCTATAATTTCTTGATTTTACATTGGTCAATTATGAATCCAAGTGAGCCGCACAAATTCTCGATATTTTATTAGAGTATTAGACCAACAATGCATTTTTTTCTTTCTTTTCTATTACTTCAACTAAAACTTGTGATGAAGAAAAATTATTCGACTTCATGTTTTATTCGTTAGTTTAATAAGTCTCTGTTGGTTGTTTAGTGTTTCTGTGCTCCAGAACAGGGTAAAGATAATCAATGAAGTACCGGATATTCACTTGAAATCGTGGTATCACTTTCCAATAGAAACTATTCGACCCTATGCCTGGGTTACACGAATATCTCTATGGGATAAGACCAAGTGATGTTCTTGTTTTAGGCACAAATCAAGAACAGAAGT
>LBNU01026059.1:0-26258 GCA_014162995.1 Artemisia annua
AGTGTTTGCTTGCTTTGTTGCACTGCTTGTGTCGTAGGAAACTGCCTTCTCAGTTATTTGCATTTAATTTCTTAACAATGGCACTCTTTCTATAGACTTGCAACTTACTAAATAATCTATCTCTATACATAATATTTCATCCTCGAGGTTTTGATGTTCCTATCATACACTCATATGCTCTTATCGTTGAGTTCTTGTCAATTAGTGCAATTAGAGCGAAAATTGTGGTTTGACCATCTCATATCTTTTATTGTTTGTGATTTTAGGGAGGAATGATGCATCCGTGTTGTATATTTTACGAGGTTAGTCTTCAGCATGAATTTGAATGTTTAGTGTTCGATTCATAGTTAGTATTCATCGCTTGAAGTCTTTCATTAGTTATCAATGTGTAATTCACTTTCATGTCACATCTCATCAGATACATTGATGTCGTGCATTGTGGTGCTTTTTGACTCTACTTTGGCATTGGATTTATGATTAGCATGGAGAGAGAGTCTCTATGTAGTCAAATGCATACCTTAAATGTAGATTGGATGTGACATTAATGTATGGTAGGTATTACTAGCTGATTGTGTGCATAGATGGGTGATAAGGCTTGCATCTAGAAATCCTGGCGGAACCCTGAGTTCACGGGCGAACCACTTGTTAAAGGTTCCGACGGATTAGTGTCCGCCATGAGCGGGAATTTATCGTCATTGCATAATAAAATAGGGAGACAACTTTTCCGCTCAATGAAAATCCTATATCACGTATGTAGCAAAAAGAGATTCCACATATAAATCCTTCATTCCAATCTAACCGGAACATTATTGATGATGCTGGTTAGTTATGTAGCAAGAATGCCTAGCAAGGATCAATTAGATGTAGAGGTTATAAGGTCACAAGAGTGGCAGAGCTTGTTTTAAGTATTGGTTTTAGTTGTAGTTATCAAAGGTTTTTGTATTTTACTTGATGGTTGATCTTCTGTGTAGTTGTTTCAAGTGACTGTCGATATAGTATGATTTAAGGCCTGTCAAGAATAGTAACATGTAATTGGCGTATGTGGTGCATTGGTTCTTCTTGTATCATAAGAACTAAGGAGAGTGGGGTTGATACCTATTGGTGAATATTGAATTCGACATCCCTATGTCTTGTGTCGGTAAAATTTTATGGAATTATGGACGAGTTTAGGTTTTCTATTCTACATTGAACTAAGAACAGTCGTATTTGAACTTAGTTTACTGGATAGTAGTGTTAAGTGCGACGTGGATATGGTTCTCCTCCGGAGTTGAAGGATTTGTTTGATAGTGCATTTGAAACTGCTGCGATGTTTGATCACTCGGGGGGGACGTAGGGCAGGACAAGTGATGTCCTTGTACCGACCACGATTAAAGCATTCTGGGTTTTTGGTTTGATCGTGTCTATTCTCTTTTACTTTTGATGCTTTTAATATAATATTTGATTATTTTGTTGGTGTCACTTATATTTATAGTCTTTGAGTTGGTCAAATAGGTATGGGTTTCATTCATATAAATAAGCAAACGCAGTGATTATCTTTTTGATTAAAACGGTAATTTAGTAAAGTTATTATTTATACGAAAAAGCGGATATATCTATATTTTCACATCCCTTTTAGTTTTCCACAAGTAGTCACTTATTTATTATTCTATTACTTTATCACTTTTTGCACTCTACATTTTTAATAAATTCAGAATATATATTGAATAAAAAACAAATTTTTTGTTTTTGAGATTAATTTGGTGAAAATTTCAAAGGGTTCATAGTTGGTTATGAAGGTAATAACAACAAATTATAAGTTTTAAAAGTCATAATATAAGCTAAAGTTTAATTATACAATTATAAGATATATTTAATAAAAATATGATATTAGTTGTCAAGAGTAAATTCAACTAATTGCATGAAAGTATTATATGTTACAAAATTTCAAAAGTAAATTATACAAATAGAAAATGTGAAATTTAATACTTTTAATTATTTCTATTAATAGAATTACATAGATGTTTATAGTAGCTACAGATAAAAGTTAAAGATAAAGATTATGAACGGATTAATTATAACAAAACACATCTTTTTCTTTCTCACTGCATAAATTAAAAAGAACCACCCATACATTTTTAAACCGGTGCCAATCCTATTTCCTCTCGAATATGAGTATGACCTAAATTCTAAGCTATACTTTATACAACTTTATATGTTCTCAGTTCTCGTGTGTTATTGACTTATTGTGGAGAAAGAGTTGTACGAACGTACTTTTTCAGTTTTTTGCGTGTCTTCAATTCCTGCATAAAGACGATATACAAAGTAGGTAAAAAATTGTTATGATCGAGTACATACTATTAAATTATCCTTCTAGCCATTAATTAAAGTGGTGGGCATACTAGAAACATAAGATTTTTATGCACATACACTACGTACTTGTGGGTTGGCACATCTAGTAAATGTGCTATCTATAATGTTAGGTGAAGATGCCAACTAAAAGTGGTGTATATGTAGAAGGAAAGCTACATCCTTTGCTTGTTTCAAACATGTCACTTTGAGAAGCGATACCTNTGATATTGTGTATGAACATAAGGTATGGTTCGTGTCGTACGTGCTATTTTCACGAGCTTTAAGTGTATATGCTATTCTTATAAATTGTGACTAGGGCATTGTACATTTGTACGAGTGCTACCATAGTTAAGGTTCATCTAAAGCGAGACTTCAAGTTCCATTTGAGTCAAAGGTTTATAATTAATGGGAGATGATTTACACACTTTACTAATTGATTAGGATACTCCAATTTAATGTATTTGAACATTTACACCCTTACAGTTACTCTTATATTTTTACCCATGTAAAGATATAAATGTCCGGACAATTAAATTGGAGTGTCCCAATCAAGCGGTGAAGTGTGCAAATCATCTCTTTTAATTAATAGGTACTAAGTGTGTTAGGTTTCCTTTAAATCAGAGTTGAAAACAATATTACGTACATGTCATATAAGTCAAAGTTTATTAGGTCATTTTCATTACAGTTCCTTTCCCATCATTACCTTTTAGAATTTTCAACAAACCGTATACCAATCAGTATATCATATCATTAAGAAAACAGTTAAATCAAATCTTCTATGGTTTTGCATATATAAAGTATCAAGCGTACATGCATGCACGTATAAAACTACAAATTAATATATAGCAAAACCATACAAATGTTTTAGATAAAACCGTATAGTTTCATGTTTAGAGATACAAAGATATGATCATTCTAAACTTCTATTATTTGACAGCCGTAAAACCTAATCTTTTGAAAAACAATTCATTTTTCTTGATCTTGTTATATGGATTAATTAGATTATAGATACATAAAATACTAACTAGGGGTAGATTAGTAAATTAGTATTATGCATGATTCTAAGTATTTGAGTGGAGTTCCCTATTCCCACTTTACGCCCTTCGTAAAGCCAAAGAATGCCCCATCTTTTGAAGGGTGCAAAAGTTAAATATTCCCTACCCCCACAAGACAACATTTACTAAGAACCAACACAAATTTCTTACTCTTTTCCAATTTCACCCTTCTTTTAAGACCACACATGACCACCATTTTGTTTGTACGCATAATGTGTAGTTTGAAATAGTGCGAGTTATGAATTTGAGATGGACAGATTCCATTAGCAGAAGAGAAAGAATCATGCATTAGTTTAAACAACCACGATTAGGTTTTATAAGGTCAAATGGGTTATTATATATAAAAAAAAAATAAATAAAAATATTAGGAATCATGCATGTAATAGTGTAACTGTGTATGATAAGACCCCGGATGGATATATAACAAGCAACTTTAATTTGTCAACTTGTTTTTATCTCAAATGTCCACATTTTGCAATGAATTTATGGAGAAAAAACTATGGTTGACATACATGTAAAAACGTAATAACCATTTATTTTGTTTACCATGATAGTTAAGTTAATTTTCGCTTATGCAAAACAATCGTTGACATCGATCTGTATCAATCTATGGATACTAAAGTTGTATATGTGTTATGCAAGTCTGCTTTTCAAAAAATGGTTTTGAAGGGTCAACTAATATACTACTAGAACACATTCACACCTAGAAATGTATGTGGTTGGATGCATATATATATTTTCTGAAATCTCTCTCTATATATATAACCTGAAACTTAATGATCGATGTTTTCCCCTAGTAAGCAGCTAAATTTGTCCTCAAAGCACACGATCTTGTTTGATGCCGTGGTTCAAATCACTCGATCTATGGACCCATGGTGTTTTCAAGATGAATAAACCTTCGCTAGTAAGGACCAAAGAAAGATCTCATTCTATACGACATCAAGCAATATAATACACCTTAATTTTGTGGATTTCTAATAGGCTTTAGGAAGACTTCTTTTAACCAGATATAATGCTTTTAGCTAGCCCTGAATTGTATGTTCTGACCTCTCCATCTCTTGTGTTTCTTGCCTAGCTCTTTGCTTTGCCGTTCAATAAAAATATTATACGTTAATTAAAGGTTATTAGAATCAATAATTGCTCTTGAGTATGTGCTCTCAAGTATAGTAGTTAAATAACTTTTAGAATCAACTAGTTCTTTGATTATATGGTTAAGTAATTTATATCTACTGTTAACAACTCTGTAGTTTTATCCAAATATGATTATAGCTCCAAAACATCATAATACAAAAATTGTTTGGTAGCACGCATGAGGTTTAGAACAACCCACTGAATGTGTATAACAACATCATATTAAGCCATTACATAGATGACTCGGTGCATCTTTGCATTTTCAACTTACTAAGTATATCTCTAGCTTGTTATAATAAGCCAAAAACACGTCTATTCTAGATAGCGATTCACGATAACTTTTTTGACTGATATTAACTCGTCCATAAAATGACTCGATCGATATGTATACAAACTAAGAGAGTAAAACAAAATAAAACAGTGGACACTTCACTATTTTTGAAGGGCTCAAAGAAAAATAAATTGTTGCCACGTTTGTGATTTATCTGTTTTCGATCAACACCAAAAAATCATGTATACATAGTTGAGTTGGAGCATCAAATACTATCTGATCAAGACCTGAAAATTCCATATAAATGGACAAAAGTGATGGAAAATATGGATAAATTTATTTAAAAGTACTCGTAGTAAAATTAGTTGAAAGGGTATAGGATTCCCTTTACCACCTCTAAATTTGCAGACTTTTCAAGAGGTGAAGTCAACTCAAAAGCTGACTCTTTTTCTTGCTTTTATTTAAATATTCAAAATTCTGCTCTAATGGTGCTCCCCCACTGGGGTCATTAATTAACACAAGTTTTTTGTTTTGCTTACACACATATTTATGACATTTTAATCTAAACTATCGAAATTATATTAGTTTTTATCTTTTTCCAATGAATTTGACGTTGGGTTAATCTAATCTCCTAATAATCCAGTTTTGACCATGGTTTTACTAACCCAAAAAATGTTATCTCAAGATCTTGGGTCTCACATCTCTCAAATATACAAATTTCTCAAGAAACAATAAGATACAGTAATATTTAAAAATACAATATATAGTACTGTACTAACAAGTTTGTCATTTTGCAGTTTCTTTTTGATAAACTATGTAGCACATATTTTATGGTATCAAAGCTTGCTCATAAACTCTTCTCAGATATACAATGGACAACGCAACTAATACGTTACTATGTTTAATCCCATACTTAATCCGAAATCTCAATACTGATGTGTCACTCATGTATCGCTAATTAGTCGAAAGCTCTTTGGTATTGGCAGCTATTTATCTAGTTAGGTTTTTGAACATGTTATATGTGTAAACTTAATACTTCATAATATGTGCGTATTTAGCCTAAACATTCAATGTATAACATGATTATGCATAGACAAAGTGTAAGGTTAAGTAATAAGTGAACCTTTTGCCACTTTTCTTATGTTAATGATTGTGTTCACATGTGTGTGTGTTTAATGATAATGAGCTCGACCCATCTCAAGTCAAACACTAATACATGCTTTCATGACCATTATGGACCAAGGTGGGTTCCTAAAACATCATTTCGGGGTGTTGCTTCATGATTTGGCATGCACATGAGTACCCACGCACCTTGAACAAATATCGAACAATTAATCTATTGTAAGGTTAACTTAGATTATGTGATAACAATAATTAAAGGATATAGTCGACTATGATAAAGTGTTATACATAATTAGTCTTTTGGTGTGTTTATTTTTGTCAGGATGTTTTAGTTGATTTATAAGATATCTATAAGTGAAAAGATTATAAATAACGTTTTTTGGAAATAAAGAGGGAGAATTATCGTGTAACTAACATCAACCTTATTTTCTAAAAATGGTATTATTATTTCTGAACAATTAGATATCAAATGCAAAATCAGTTCTCAAAACATACAAAACCAATTTTATCGACTTTACACTGTAACAAAACAAACTGTATGTTCTAAAACGTAAATCTAGAGACCCGATGACCCAAAATATATATTACCATGTAAATACTTCGGTTTAGTTGCAACTCAAATCATAAGCCAATTATAGGACTTGATTTGGTTTCGATCTGATTTAGTTTTTGGTTTATCGGACACTAAACCAAACACCGTACAAATCACCACCCTAATTTTGCCGGAGTTATTTATTAGACTAGTGGTAACAAAGGCTTTGAGGACACGTCTTCGAGCCTTATACCACGCGTCCTCCTTGTTACACACACCCACACACCACGCGTCTTGGAGCATAAAAAAGAGAAGTCGGTCGTGTTTTAGACCGAATCGTGGAAGCGTGTGTAGATGCAATAATCTGCACCTAAGATATGGAGGAGAAGTTTGGGTCTTAAAGGATATTCGGATCTACTGACGTGCTCCGAACCTCAAGGAACTTCGTATCTCCTGCTAAGTCTTGAGATGTGATAAGACAAGTAACACACGTTAGCCTCGCTCCGGTGTAAGAATGAGTATTGCTGGTATGAGTGAAGTATGGAATATAAAGTAATATAAGTGCTAGTTTGGTTTGGAGTAATTACTCCCGAGAATATCCTTGAAGACCCGAACTTCTCCTCCATATCCTAGGTGCAGATTATTGCATCTACAACGTTAAAATGTGGCCAACGGTCAAAATTTCGAACCGTTGAGCATTTATTAAAAAAAACTTTTAAAATTTTATAACTTTTATCTCTATAAATACACCAATACTTTTCATGTTTATTCACACATTCAAACACATTTTTTCTTTATACACTCTAAACTTTTCATCAAAAGTAAATAGATTCCGAGCAATTCATGTTTACATCCTCGAATGAAAAAAAGAAGATAATAGTATCGAGCTAGAGCTTAAAAAGAGACGACGACATACAATATGAATTTTCAAGCTTCCACTTCTAGAGCACCCAAACCTCGATACCACCAAACACAATATATAGTGATCGCTACGGTACTCATGATCGTCTAGTGATTGCTTACTTCTCTCAAAACCCAATTGATGACGAAGAAATATTTTGTACACGGTTCCGAATGAATCGATTAATATTCACATGCATTGTTTGGTAAATAATTGATAATTCGTCATATTTTCAACAAAGTAGTGATTGTTCGGGAGAGTTGGCATTTCCTCATTGATGAAGTGCACCTTTGCAATTTGTCAAATGACATATGACACCGTTCCTGATACTCAAGATGAATATCTGCAAGCGCATGAAGCAACAAAAAAAGATATGGAATGAGTGTTTAGCACGCTAAAGAAAAAGTGGACTATATTAATAAAAATCCAGCACGGTCATTGACTCTTAAGAAAAATAACGGGTATGATGTACACATGCATCATATTAGATAATATGATTATAAACGACAAAATAAGGCAATCTCTTCCGAATTTTATCGAGATGGGCAACATCGTGATGATGATCTTGTACGAACGCATGAAGAAACGTTACAAGTTGTTAGCGATTTAGTCAACGAGGAAACTCATGTAATGTGTTTTAATTATTAACGAAAATTTAATTTAGTTTAAAAAAAAATAAATAAAATAAAATAGAAGTTTTTGGTGAAGTTAGTTGTAGTGCTCCTTATTATCGCTAGCCTTAGGTTGGATGTAATAAGGATACCCCAAGACCGCATATACCATCGTCACCTCAACGTCACTTGAGCTTTCTCTCTCTACAACCAATTTTATCAGCAACTTAATTAGGTGTATTAAGAAAATCAACTTCACCACCATAACATACCACGTAAACACAAATATACCCCACCAAAACGCGTGCACACACACAAACACAAAACACACACTACACGACTCGATCTCGGGATCGACCGAGTCTTCAATTTTTTGGTTGAAGACGGGTGCTCAAGACGAGCCGTAATAAAGCCGACGCGTCTTGGGTGGTCTAAGACTCGGTCGTGACACACTTATTACGCCTACTCTTATGTTTTAAGACAAGACAATGCTATAAAGTGCAGTCGGCAAAACAGTAAGGACTAGAAACAGAAATATGAAAAAGCCTATAGGTCTGACTTCTGTGAGTCTGAGGTGATAAGTGATAACCGGCCATCACTAAATACAATTTTATGTTTTGTCTAATTGTCTTGACGTCTGGCCCAAAGAAAATATTGGGCTGAATAAACATGTTAAATCACATGGGTGTCTTATCAGTTTTGTTTAACTAAGGGGTAGAGACTAGAGACATTTAACTTGGAAATGGGTCAAAAAGTGGGACTGAACTCACTGAATGACTGAAGTCAATGCCAATACAAGTAATAGGACGTCTTGGTGTCATAACGATACTTTTAACAGATACGGAGTATTTTATTTATAACCTGGTACATTCCATGTGTCACGTAAACTAATTGATCTTAGGGGGGAACAAAATCGAATAAGCCAACTAATAATAGCTAGTAAAACAATATTAAAGCATGTTACCATTGGTGTGGTCATCATTTCATGTAGGGTTTTAGCCATACAATAGCAACGTACTTTCAACTTTGTACCGTTTTGGTACGTGTACTTTTTTTTGTTCCACTTAATGCAACGTACTTTCAGGTTTTGTGCTACCTTGGTACGTCAAAGTAAGGGCTACCGGATAAAAAATCATTTTTACCGGATAAAAATCAAAGTGGAATATTTTTGTACATAAATGGTCCCTGTGGGTGGCTAGGCATCACGAATTTAGTCCCCAATTAAAGTGGAATATTTTTGCACATAAATGTTCCCTGTTGGTATCTGGGTATCATGAATTTAGTTCCTAAAAATGTTTTCGACCATTTTTATACGTTTTCGTCCGTTTTTATACGTTTTTCGTCTGTATTCTTACGATTTCATCCGTTTTTATACGTTTCTCGTTCGTTTTATACGTTTTCCGTCCGCTTTCTTATGTTTTTATACGTTTTCGGTCGTTTTAATATGTTTCCTTACGGTTTTGTCATTTTTTATTCGTATTCGTCCGTTTTTATACGTTTATCGTCTGTTTAAAAGCTTTTTCCCAATTTTTTTCGATTTCTTTTTCAAAAATATTTTTTGATTTTTTTTCGATTTTTTTTCGTATTTTTTTTTCCCGAAATTGTTTTTTTCGATTTGTTTCCGTATTTGTTTCCCGAAATTGTTTTTTTAGATTTTTTTTCTCAATAATGTTTTTCTGAAATTTTTGAGTATTTTTTTTTTCGAAATTGTTTTTTTCGAACTTTTTTTCAAATTCTTTTTTTATTTTTTCTCAAAATTTTTTTTTTGAATAATTTTTTTTTAAAAATTTTATTATAATTTTTTTTTTAAAATTTTTTTACACTTTTTTTTTTCGAAAAAAAAAATTGGAAAAAAAAAATCTAAAAACAAGATACGAAAAAACAAAATTTCGGAAAAAAAAAATCAGCAAAAACATTATAAAATTTTTACAAAAACATTTAAGGACTAACTTCGTGATACCCTCAAACCACAAGGATCATTTATATAATTAACTCAAAGATTTATTGTAAGTGGAATGCCTACGTGGCATGTCCACGTAGGATAAATAACTTTGTATCCGGTCACACAAAGTAGCACGTACCAAGGTAACACAAAATAAGAAAGTACGTTACATTAAGTGAAACAAAAAATAGTACACGTACCAAAACGGAACAAAAATGAAAGTACATTGCTATTGTACGGCTAAAACCCTTTCATGTATTGCAAGTCTAAAGATAACAAATAAAAAATAGATAGCTTTATGACTAAAAAGTGATTTCAAAATCTTTTTAAACGGTTTCATCTTACTACCTGAATTTACTCATTTCCATGAGATAGTTGTCTTAGTATCTAGTTGAGTTTGATCCTCTAGTTTAATACTATTCAATAAACATAACTTGGTTGGTTTATCTTTATCTCATGTGTATAAGCTGTTTTCTCCTTTTAAGGTGACGGATTTGACAAAACTTGTAATTATTATTACTAAAATACAGAATGTATCACCAGCCTTTTCATAGGACCGTAAACCTCGTGGATTAGTGATGGCTGACTTAGACCTCACGAATTAGTCGATAGAAAGATGATAAACAATTGTCATAATAAAAGTTATGGTGTCTCTTATGTTTGTTTTATTTAAGCATTCTTTTCTTTATTTCGAGGCTTGTTTGGGATGGCATCAAAAACACCCCAGGAGTGAAAACCGGTGGCTCGGCCTCCATAGGTGGGGATTTTTTTCATCCCTTTTGTTATCCTCGCAGTTAAAGCTCTCGAGCGTCTTTTGTTTTGTCTAATGTCTGTATCTTGACTTGTTTTGTTTTTTGAGCTTCTAGTTTCTTGCTAGAAGTCTCCTTATATATTTTAAGCCGTTCAAAAAAAAAAAAAAAAAAGGTTTTGCCAAATTTAGCACTAAGGGTTACGTTTAAGAAAAAAATGCATACGGATGGTACATAGAGTCGATTGAGGTTTAATTATACGGGTGGGCAATTATTATTAAAAGTACAAGCAGTTAATGCGTGTCTGAATATCGTAAACATAGCCATATAGGTTTACGTTTAGCAATTTCTATATTTAAACATAAAGGTTGCATAGATTGAAATTTGAGAGTTTAGTATAACAATTCCGAATAAAAAGTTCGCAGAAAGAATTATAACCCAAGTATTAGCAAAAGTTGGTTTAGCCCAATTAAAAGCACAAAAGCCCATATTCTTGTTATTGTGTCTAGTCCTCTAGATGGTAGATTTTACATACAGCAGCATCGACCTAAAGTCACACATCTGTACCCAGATTTAGCGATCGTTTACTTTTAACTTAATAAGCCATAGGGGAAGGAATGAGTCTACTTATTTCCCTTATATTGTCTGTATCACCGAGAATGGAAAAGGCTCTCATTCCCAACCGGTGGCAACAAGAGAAGGGCACCCATTCTTATAAGTCTTTTAATTATGGGGGAAAAAATGCCCTTAACTTCGTAAGCCTGTAAAAAAAGTTTTTGGGCCAATAACATGTGAATGCGAATACAAAAGCCCTTGTCTTCAATGTCCCACTGTCTTGCATTTCAAAAATCATATACTTTTTTTGTGGTTGTATTTCAAGTTGAATTGAAGTACAAAATACTGACCATTCTTTTTGGTGTTTCTTTTCAAAATAAGAATAAAGTCACGGCAAGCATGGCTATAACTTATACCATTTTATCTTTTCTTTTTGTATACTTAAGAAGTGTGTCTTTTTATGTGATTAATTAAGCATAATCAAATGTCTAACAATTTTGTACTTTTAAGGAAGTGCGTTGCAGCGTTGGTGATTATGGACTGATAGTACATACATATATGACTTAGCAATACAAACATATGCACTATACATGTGGGTTGAACCAAACATACATTTTAGCTAAACATAAATATGCACTAAATAAGTAAACGCATCAACCAAAACGAAGGTAACCATCCTACATCTAGCTATGTATCTCCTGATGATTTGGAGGTGACGATGATTTTTTACATCAAAACCTTAGGCTGCTCCCAATGGTAACACACCATTAGGAGTTTTGTGTGCATGTCACGAGTGACCCCATTGGGGGTGCTTTGGTGTTGTGTGAGGAGAGCAAAGAAAGAGAACCAAAGGTGACACGCTCACCACTTGCTTTGTGTGTAAGTTGTGGGGCTCTTTGTGTTTTGATTATTAGTTACGTATTTGATTTGTGAATGCGTGTGGGTATCTTGTGTGGTATGTTTGTATAAAAGTGTGTATTTTAATGAAAGGTAGGGGATGTGTGACCATTGAGGGTGAAAAGTGAGATGGACTGAGGGAGGTAAATGGAGAAATAAAGCTGATGTTGTGCTGAGGTGGAAACTGAAGTGGTGTGACCATTGGAGGTGGCCTTATTTTATTAGGTGGATCACTAAGGACTACACTCGTTGGGAATCGTGTACGTGTTGGTGATTTTAGTGTTATCGACTATTTTAGTTAATTGCGACTTATAAGAGACGAGTGAGATCTCATATCATACTCGGATGCGAGCTAGAGAAGTGTGAAATACACTCATTTTAGCTGATATGTTTCCGCTAACGACAAAAATACAGAGGTCAAGGGGCAGAGCCCTTTGTTTGGGTCCCACTCTATTTGGTGTTCCAAGTTACCTACGTGTTTTTCATCTTTTTTTCTCAACGGATGTGATTGTTGGATAACAATTGTGACTATTGTTTTTAATTAACTTTAACCGCCTCTAACTTTCAAATAGAATATGTTTATTAACAAATTCATTGTTTTATCTTGAACATACGAAAAACAAACAATTCTTTTTTGCTTTGCTTAGTTTTCTTGTGCCTAGATACTAAGTGTTCTTCTTGAATTATCTCAACAAAAATTTTGTGATACCAATGAATTAAAGAGTCAAAATACTTTTTTCATAAAGTAAACATACTCGATTTGAGAAGATAACCAAGGTTATCATCATAACCCTTGCCCAATATCTAACATCTTGTTTGAAAAAAAATACTTTCTCGGTTACATTCTGTTAGAGTTAAGACAGTATTTGTCATCTTCATCTCTTCATCAAAACAAAGACCCGTCTAAGCATAAAGTTGGCTTTTGAAATATCCATTATCTTAGTTAATAGGTTCTTAAGTTGTCACAACTTTCACCATTTCAATCATTTCCTTTTAATTTGAATGAACTCATTTGGTTCAGTGAATCTCAAATTCTTGACGGGAGCTCCATTAATGTATGTTTGGCTCAATGAGCTAGAGTTGGGGCTGGGGCTTATATAATAAGCCGCTAGCTGAAGTTTATATTTTGATAAAGCTGTTTGCCGAATTAGTTGGAGTTGAAGCTATTAATGTAAAATCTCATAAAAATACATCAAATTAAATTCACATATAGTTTCGTCTTTTACGTGATAATTCATTATATTTTTAAATGTATTTAGGTAATTTAACTAGCCATAAGCCCCTTTCTATGGGCTTGTGCTTATGGAGGCTTGTGGGTTATTTTATAAGCCATTAGCCTCTATAAGCCTGTGTGACAAACCAGACTTATTTTATAAGCCGACTTATTTTAAAAGCCCAAGCCCCTATAAGCCCTTCGCCAGACATGGCCAAATGATTTAGATAGGAATTGTTTGCTAGTACAATAGGGTTTTATTTTCTAGAGAGATAAAATCTTTTGTCGATTGATGTTTCATTTGAATTAAGATCTTTCTACTTAATTTGATTATGTTTTTTTTCAACTATTTTGAATATTTTTCTTGAAAGTTTGTTTAAAGAAAAGTGAGAAGAAAAAAGTGAGTGAAAAAATTTGTGTTATTGAGTTGGAAAAAAAAGGAGAAAAGAAATAAAAGATTAATAACATTGTGTGTTATTGAGTTGAAAAACGAAGAGGAATAAATGAAAATAAAGAGGATAAATCATACTCCTATTTAAAAGTTTTAAGTTAAAAAAAATATAATAGTTTTGTCATTTGGTATGTTAGACATTAGTTTCATTCCATTTCCGCGTATTTTATGATCAAAAGTTTTAAACTGAGTTTCCCCTTAAAATTCACTCATTTCCTTCCTTGTTTTTGTCACAAAGAAAACAGGACAACATAAGTTCTTCACTTCACTTTTTTTTATTTATTTTTTTATTTTATTTTATTTTATTTTTCTCCTCAAAATTACACTAAAAAATGCAACGTTAATGAATTAAAAAGAAAACTGAAGAACATTTCACCTATTAGTCGCTCAAGAAATTAAATACAAGTCGTCAAAAAGTACTAGTCGAACAATGTACTTTTTGATTATTAATTATTTTTTCTTGATTGACTTTTTTCATTAAAAGACAAAATGTGAGTAGGCCAGAGTACAAGTCGCCTAAGAAAACTCAAGTCGTCCCAATTATACCTAGCTTACACATACTTATACTACACATATATTTTTTTTTAATTAAATTATGAGACATTTGTCAAAATTTTTATGTGGTTGCTGAGTCGCTCGTTCATCATGGGCTATTTCTAAAATTGAGTTTTTTTTTAAGTGTTTAAGGTAGGGCTGAGCAAACCACCCGACCGGACCGTACCGACCGACAGACAGACCGAGACCGGACCGACACATTCGGTCCAGTCCTTGGTCTCGGCTTTTGGGCTAATTCGGTCTCGGTCGTGGTCGGTCCGGACCACAAACCGACTATTTTGCCTTATTTGACCGGACCGACCGACCGAGACCGGACCGACCACATTCGGTTCGGTCTTCGGTCTCGGCTATTGGGCTAATTCGGTCTCGGTCTTGATCGGTCTGGTCCAGTCCAGGACCGATGCTCAGCTCTAGTTTAAGGCACTTTTCATTTTTGGGCCTAACATCCTATAAGGCTATAAGCCGAAATCAAAAGGATCTCATAACTCGTATATGTTCTTGAGATTTTTGATGAGTGGAATGTAAAGAAAGTTGAAGCAAAGTACTGAAAAGAATGTGAAGAGAAAGAAAGTTTATCAATTATTTTGTGTTCTTGAGTTTTTTGGAAAATGAAGTAAAGTGAATGAAAGTGATACATTTATTAAAAATCCCTACTTTATTCTTTTGTCCTACAGTATTATCTTTACTATAGGATGAAAGTTTTTAGCTAAAAAGACACACACTTTACTCACTTTTACTTTGCTTCCTTTCTTTCCAAAAACTTTAGAACATGACATATTTTTAGTTTCTCTCAATTACTTTCACTTTAATTCTTTAACACTCGAGAACATAGTGAATGGATCATATAGTATGAAGCTCAATGGGCCCATAATAACTAGTCACCTTACTACCCGGGGTATGACCTTTTTAGCCAACCTCAAATACCAGTCTTTCGTTATCTAAGCTCAAACCCTAAGAAAAAATCTCCCAAAATGTCAGACAACATTCCATTTGAAATCCAATCTGAAATCATGAGAAGGCTTCCTATAAAACCATTGATTCAATTCAGATCAGTTTCCAAAGCATGGAAGTCTCTTATCGACACCTCCGAGTTTATCACTAATTACCACGTCCACGAAACTCAGCACCCGCAACATCATCTACTTGTAAGTTACACTGATACTAATAATAATAATAATAATTCTGTCGAATACTATGTTTCGATTGCGGACAATGATACTTTCCCCCGACACATTTTTTCCTTAACTGCCCCCGTGTCCGTTAAACCACTTATCGAACCAACAATAGTTACCTCTCAAGGCTTGGTATGTCTTTGTGCTTACGAATATGATTCTGTATACCGAAAAGCTGTTATTTGGAACCCGACAATTCGAAAATCGGTTTCCATTGTTGTGCCTAATGATATACTAGATTCATCGTACGAAACGGTTTTTGGTTTTGGGGTTTGTCCTAGTATGTGTGACCCTAAGCTTGTTAAGGTTGTGTTTAGTCGTAGTTTGGCTGGTAGCGGGACTATTGTTGAGGTTTTTTCATTAGGTGTAGGTGCTTGGAGAAGACTAGCTGTCAATTTGCCTCGTAAATCAATTGCATTCACAGTGAATAGCGTAGCGATAGATAGGTTTATATATTGGCATGCTTATCAACAGATTAATAGGGTGGATGCTGGATCTCATTGGTCTGATTTGATTGTGTCGTTTGATATGATGAGTGAAGAATTTATGGAAATACGACTCCCTGATAGTTTAGCGCTTGATCTCGAAAGTATTTGTTTTATATCTAAGATGGGGGAATCTTTGGTTGTGGTTCAAATCAAGATAGAGGCCGGGAAAGAAATTTTTAGTGTCTGGGAGATGGAAGATGGTGTTCCAAAATCGTTCAAAAAGCTATTCACCATTAAAACACCACATGAAGTTAAAAACTTGCTTGGATTCACAAAGAGTGGTGAAGCTATAATTGGAATGGGAAATGATCTTGAAAAACTCTTTGTTTATGAACCTAACTCAGAAAACTGTACTTATATTGGGATTTCGGGAAAGCCATATTCATGCTCTGTGAACTCCTACATGGAGACGCTACTTTTGCTTGATCACTAAGATTGTTGTATTTACTTTCACGTGAGGATAAAGATAATGGCAACATTGCAAGGTGTGGTGTTTATTAACTCGTTTTGGAGCATGTAAGCATAGTGAGAATTAGTTAAAAGTTGATGAAAAGTTGGATGTGTTACATGTGATTGCTCGTTTTGTCAGTACTCAGTAGTGAGATTATGTTTCCAAAATATATTAAGAAGAATCTCACTTTTTGTTTTTTTTGAACAACGAGGATTTGGATGCCCGCATGTTGCCGGGTGAACATTGTGTTGAAGCTTAGAATTGCAGGCTTAGTACTTATTTAACTACAAAGTTTAGAGTTATCATTCATACTTCATAATTGCATACATTAAGTAGCTATTGGTTTTGCTAATAAATTAAGATAGAGTTCATGAATGGGTGAAGTCAATGTATTTGAAAGAAACCTTAATAAATACCGTAATAATTTACAGAGTACATGGATTAACATTAGACGTTTTTATTATATCCATTAATAAAAGTTATGGGTAGCCAAAAAAAATAAGCACAAAAGCATATAAAAAGTCCATGCTACAAACCGGTTATTTTCTATAAGAACATGCCTAAGTGACCCGTTAGTCATATATTCTGTAAATAATGTTCCACCCGGTTCATCTGGTACAACGCCATATAATGCTACCATGTTTGGATGATGAAGATCTGACAGCATTTGTGCTTCTCTTCGAAAGTCTTTAGTCTGTGAAAACACTATATTTTTCTTTATTGCATAGATTATGGTTCATATCTTAAGGTATTAATGACTTACCAAACGTTCTTGTCCTGATGATTTCCCTACAAAACAACTTTTTCTTATTCGCTTCATAGCAACATGTGTTCCCCTCCACTTCCCATGATAAACAGTTCCAAATGTACCCCGAGAAAAAACAATTGCTTATTAAACTTTTTTCCAAAGAACAACCATCTTTAACTGCACATGAAAATACCAAATTTCTTAGGACATTTTGGTAGAGAGAATTTCAGAGAATAGAAATGAAGTAGAGAATAGAAATTGAGAGAATAGAAATCAATAGAGAATTTTGTTCAATTCTAATGTTTGGTAACAACAAAGACTTGACCCGGGAAATGAAAAAAAAAATATTTTTTGATTAAATTTTTTTTTTCTAAATAACAATTCTAAAAAAAAATGTATTTAAAAAAAATTTTAAATTATATTTTTTTTTTAATTATTTTTTTTAAATTTATTTTTTATAAAAATTATATAAAAAAAATTATTTTATAAAAAAATTATTTTTTTAAATCATTTTTTATAAAAAATTATGTTTTAAAAAAATATTTAAAAAAAAAAACACTTATTTTGAAAAAAAAAATTATTTAAAAAAAAAACTTAATATTTAAAAAAATTATTTTTTAAAGCTCAATTCTCTCCATTTCCACAACAATAGGGGTGGAAATCAAAGTTAACAAAATACAAAGAGGTGAACTCCTTGAGAATTCGAAATTCTCCACCCATTTGATTTCTCAACCTACCAAACATGGGAAATCAGCCAATTTCCATTTCTCTGCCTCTATTTCTCTGTATCAAACACACCCTAAGAGTCATGGCAATAACTTCTATTCTAGCAAAAAGTTATTGTATATCAATACATCAAAAACCTATACCTCATGTCATGTTGTGTTAATAAGATGAATAATTGAGCACAATAAAACAACGAAGTTTGTTCGGTAGATGAAATGATCCAATTTCTTTCTCAAGACACACCAAATAAAGTAGATAACCTACGGCAGGATTGCGTTCGACTGCTGCAGACATCTTGCCAAATTGGCGGCATCGTACATAGAGTAACATGTATAACAATCATAAAAAAATGGTGTATGATATGGTTATACCAACAGAATGATACGGTTACTGGTATAATTCAACTTAATCTTAGCCTAATACGTTGTTCAACATTTAGATAACTTTTTTTTTTTACAATGTCTTACCAAAAACTGAGTTTGTTGTCTGGTTGTCGAAAATATCTTTTCATAAGAAAGAACACATAAAGCTTGACGCACCTGGATTATTGTGATCAAAACTTTTGAAATAGAATAAGAAAGGTAAAATAATTGAAACTGAAAATCCTATGAAGTGAAAGTAACTAAAAAACTTTTAAAAGTTTTTGGGAGTGGTTCTGAATTTCTGATAAAAGGAAATTGGCAGGAAGTTGGTCGGCGTTCCTATACTGTTCATCGTGCTTAATCCTACATTGCTCATTGTATGATAGAACCAAAATAAGATATTCAAACTACTTCGATAAGATACACACAACTCGTGTTCTGCTTGTTTCACCCAGACACGGTCTGCTTGACCCATCATACTACACGGATCCTTTTTCAACCATTTGAGCCACCAACTTAATTTCCAAAAAAATATATTGTGCTAATATTGTTGCGACGTTTCTGTTTCTAGGACTGGTCAAATCCGATCATATGGCTGCATAATTCTCTTATTTTGCGTCTAGTGTTAGTTATAAACTCATAACCACCTCAGATGCATCAAAGTTGCTTACTGTAATTTACACGACTAGTCTTTTCCAACAAAAATTCCATTGATGTCATGGCGAGTAATTTTTAATTAATCAAGTGCTTTTTATAAGTTAAGAAGTAGATGATTACACATGATTTGCAGACATTATTATAGAAAGAGCATCCATTCACCCTTCACATTTTATAAGTTAAGAAGTAGATGATTACACATGATCTACACTTACTCATGGGTTCATGGCTGCATTAATTAACGAACTTATCTCTAGAGGAGCCACCGTCCTCCATTGTGACCTTTGTTGTCCGACTCTGCCTTCCTCACCTGAAATCATTAAAGAAACATGACCAATCATGGTTATAAACAGCTGTAGATAGTAGTTAACAACAAAACCCCTTAAAATGGCAAAGCAACTATCTCTTCGGCAATAGAACATACTAGTATGAAATAAGGAACCAAGGGATGAAGCCTGCATCAGTCACCAATTTGTCAAAGATGATCGAGTTTGACCTACTTACAGTGAGATCTGTAATCTTTTCAAAGTAAAGCTGCAACATAGTCAAAAATAAGTAAGTTACAACACATTAAAGGCACGATCATGTACCCATCACCTATTCTAGCAGAAAATATACCTAAAGCTCTATCGATAGCACGTGTTTCACATGATTATTAATGTCAACAGATACCCCATCTTATTTCGAATCGAATGATTAGGTTTCTTATTCTCAAATGGGATTGAAAGTACTGCAAAGTGTAAACATAAGTCCCTTCTTCAAGTGTCCATTCTTGTGCGACTGGATCCTTATGCACAACCAATGTAAGTCCAACAGAAGAAGTACATGTCTACATGAATAAAGGAAAAAGATAAAATGGAACATTGCCATTGAGTTTTATATGTTTGGCTTATATATGATGTGATTTTATTACTTGCACATGAGACACTTGATTAATTCATTAAGGACATATATGTGTTTCGCAAATAATATCGAGATGAAGTGTGACGGTGATGTAACACATCAACAGAATGATATTTATCACCTATTACCTATGATATTATTTTCCATACATGTTTTATGTGTCATATCACCCACCTATTTGTTCTTAATCAACGGAAAGTTAAACATGTTGTTCCCAAAGAAATGAGGAGATAAAAAAAACTTAGCTATGGAAACGAAACAAACAAGTTGATGAGTAATAGTTACCAAACAGTTAGTCAATATAATAGTAGTGATTTGTACTCATATACAATTCATCAAACAGTAGGTGAGTGTTACATGAAAAGTTCATTTACAAACAAGTCACATGGACTACCATGACCATATAGCAGCATCAGGCCTACCAATTAGGCTCAAGAACCCACCATGTTGTGTCGGAGTTGGGAGGCCTAGGAGCATACTTAAATCTGCTTCTTGTTCTATATTTCCGTCACAAATTAGTCTTACACCCATTTCCTTCACCTCAACATCTTCATTATTCTCTTCGAAAGAAAATGTTACAAAATTCTTTGCTTCCATCCACTCACATGTATTGCGCGTATAATGCAACCATATCATACATGACTCGTGGATTCGTATCACGTCATCCATCAAATAATTCCCAAAAGAATATTGAAAGTTATTTTTTGTAGTGAGAGAAGCTCCATCAAAGTTCTTTACAGAGTATCTTTTAAATTTGCGAGGATTTTTGCACTTGAAAACAACACAAGTTCCATATCCCCTAAACTTATCATAACACCAATCTGACGGTAATTCAACTTTTACATGATTTTCCGTACTTCTATTTGTAAACCACTCTGGAATGCTATTCCCATGATATACTATATTTAAATAACCAGAGGTACTTCTTGGCGAACGGAAGAATTCACATCTATTAGTCTGGAAACCCAAATTCCCAAGGAAAGCATAAAGCTGCTGGTGAATAAAGCCTTGGAAAGTTATAGATGAGTCAAGACACTGAGTCTTCGGTATAGACCCCTGGCCATCAATGGTTACATTCTTAAACAATTTTGGACAATTTCTAAACACATTAATCATATACCTGGATGGATCTTTAGATGATCCCGACACTTCTCTTAAGGAGGTGCAATCAGATGCTCTAGTATAAACTACGCTAGGTGGAAGTTCAGGCAACACTTCCAACTTCTTGCAACCATCAACTTGAAGCAAATTAAGACTAGAAAGTTGAGTCAAACTTCCAGGCAAGCTAGTAAAATTGTTCCCGTTTAAGTTTAGATACTTTAGACATGATAACCCTCCAATGGCATCAGGCACTTGTACTAAATTGCAGTAGCTGAAATTTAGATCCTTTAACATATGTAAACCTGCCAATGAAACTGATATTTGCGGATGTTGTTGTTTACTTAGTAAACCAAAAGGACGAGTGATTGAAGTCCACCATCTAGGTTGAATCCTCCCGTGGCCACCGAATGACAATGATTCAAGGTTTATTAAAGAGGATACAAAGGAAGGAAGTTCTATTATGGCAGTTCTGTCAATATGAAGTTCCACTAAGGTCTTGATCCGACCCAATGCTTCAGGGAGTTGGTCGAATTTTAGGCACCCCGTAAGATTCAAAACTTGAAGATCATCCATTTCCACTCTACTTGGAAAATTCTGAAGCCGTTTGCAGTCTCTCAGATTTAACACAACAAGCCTCTTGAGCATTCCAATTGAGGGATGAACGCTCACCAAATTCACACAACCTTCAAGACTTAGCTCTTCGAGATTTGTAATCTCTGAGAAGTCAGGGGTGGTTGTTAGGTTAAAACAGTACCTTAGCTTCATTACTTTCAACCTTCTAAAGCACTGGCATCGATAAGGAAAAAAGAAGAAGATAAGTTCTCGGATCATTAGGTATCCAATAGGAAAACATGTGTATACAAGGAAATACCTTAGGTGTTGTCCAAAAATGTACTATGTTGCTGTAAGACAGGTCAATGGCCACAATGTTTTCTGGATAGAAATCTGAAGGTAAGTACTTGAAAGGGCATCCATGCCAATAAAACAAGCTTAGCTCATTGGACAAATAATACAAATTTCCTGAGAAGATCACACTGTGGCCCTTCAATTCAAATTTCAACTCAGATACTTTTTCCTCTTGATAGATTTTCAGGATCCGCAACTTTTTCATTTGTGCAAAATCATTAGCATCTATGTGAACCTTTTGACTAAATTTCTCTAACAAAAGGACAAGAACTTCAACTGCTTTAGTTATTGCCACCTTGAAAAACAAAAACATGTAACTTAAATTAAAAACAGTAACATATGCAATTGCTTATACTTTTATATTAACATAAAGGAAAAGAAGCATATGCCACTTTTTACCTTATTTTGACCCGATATATCGTAAACGTTAGATGAAATCAACAATCTTCTCTGTTTCCCAGCCATGATAGATTCTTCACGATCCATCGCCCGTGCCAATGCTTGAATCAAGTCATGCATTTGAAGTGACATATTGCTAGAGATCGTGATTAAGGACTTATCAACTAGAACTCTCATATTTGTATCTGCAAAAAAGTTACAGCCATCTAGTATGCTTGCAACAAATTCTTTGTTTTCTCCGATGAATAAACATGCGATATCAAGTAAGATATTTTGCTGCTGGAGGTTTAGCCCATCGTAACTTAAACGAAGCACTCGCTCTATCTGTTCATTAGGATATACTTTGAGCCTTTCCAGTTCACTTTCCCACTCACCCACAGTTTTGCCATATAAAAAACGACCCAAAACTTTGAGGGCCAGAGGGTGACCTTGCACATATTTCACAACTTTCTCAGAAACTTCTTTGAAACATGTAGAAGGATTTTTTTCCTCAAAGGCGAAGAAATAGAAGAGCTCAAGAGATTTATCCTCATCTAGAAAGTTTATGTCATGGATTTCATCCACTCTATGAGATCTTAAGAGCTGTTTATCTTTACCAGTGAAAATAATCAAACTTCCTGGGAAAAACCAACTAGTTGAACCTGCTAGTGCCTCTAACTGCTCATGATCATCTACATCATCAAAAACAAGCAGGATCGGCTTTGATGACATCATCTTCTTTATCACCATAATCCCTTGACCGACACTCGATATCCTCAAAGCTCTTGTATTCATGATGTTATCAATAAGTTGCATTTGGACTTGAGTTAGGTCTTGTTGTTTTCTTACATCTTCACAAAAGCAACTTCCTTCAAAGTGAATATACATCAAGTTATAAATAGCTTTGGCAACGGTCGTCTTTCCTATGCCGCTTATACCACATATTCCAATCATGTTAACCTTATCTGACCCAACAAAGCGAGACAAGTTTAATTTGTCGAAATGGAAATCTATGCCAACAAGGTAATCACCAACATGCAAGGGTCCGTCACATAGTTTTTGGAGGATTTCTTTGGAGATGCAATCAATGAACTTGAACTCATACCTGTTTAACCATAAAGACCCCAAAAAAATGAAAATGCCGAGAGTTAAAATTTGGTTACTAATCGGTTTGTGAAAAAACAACCAGCATAAAGATAAGTGCAGACAAAATTTTTTTTACCCATTTGTCATGTCCTGGAGATCCCATCCAGATAAGTTAGCCGCCATGGATAAAGCTTCCTTCCATTTGTCAACCTCTGTACTATTTGAAAGTTCATGTTTGGCAAACGCTTCAGCATAGCTCCCTGTTTGTTTCCTCACCACGTCAGGTTTAACATCATAAAAGATTATTTGAACCTCGTGTTTAGGCTTTCCCATTTTCTTGCACCGGAGTATTTTGACAAGTTCCCTCAAACACCATGATGAAGAAGTGTAATTCTTGGAGAAGATAACAATCAAAAATCTCGATTCTTCAATGGCTTTGTAAAGTTGAGGAGATATCTCTTCTCCTTTAGGCAATTCTCTATCATCGCTAAAAGCATGAATCCCTTTTTGCCTGAAGTTGTTGAGCAGATGATCCATGAAACTTTTACGGATATCTTCACCTCTAAAACTTACAAAGACATCATATTTCCACCGATGAGGAACGGACGTAGTAGCCATTGTCAACAATGACATTGTGCTGTATTTACAAGTAAGATTTTCAGAAAGAGTAATAATACACAGATGAAACACTTAATAATTAGTACCAAGAACCCATGACTAAGTAGCATAAAACAATCAAACATGTGAGTGCTTTTGTGTAATACCACGTAACCTGTAGACCGGACAAACATAGAGAGTGAAAGTTATAAAACTTGATATAAAGAAGCTTGTAAGGATTGCATTTCATAAATTAAATGTGTGATTTTACAATTCAATCTTGAAAAAATTATTTTCTATTGTTCATACAATGTAAAAATCTGGTCTCCAAAAACTTACCGAATTTTCAGATTTGAATGAATTGGGTTTATCAAACTTTTTTTCTTTTTTTTTTCTTCTTTTTTTTTTTTTTTTTTTTTTTTTTTCTATTTTTGAAATAACAAACTAGCAAGATGCTAGGAATACAATTATAACTTCACCTTAAATGATCCTAAAGTCTACAGTGAGTCAATGAGACAACAATAATTCCGGGAGCCACACATATAAGTATAACAAACCAACGATCGAAAGACCAAAACCAACCAAACATACTCATACTCATAACCAATAAAGGGAAATCACTCGGTAGAAAGTATGGAAAGAGATGAAAACCCGACCACGACCCAAACATCTTACATAAAACCGGTCGAAGAAATATTTGTCTATAAAGAATACATTTTGCTTCGTTATAAAAAAATAACTCTTTTACCCAACAACTACTGAACAAATAGTTTTACTACTAATAAGTTGTTTAGTACGTTATGGGTCATTAGATCAAATAATAACTTCTCATATTTTGAAATGAAGTATAGTTAGCAACTTAGCATACAGACATAGAACAATCAACAATGAGTTATAAGATGAGCAAATTGAGATAGAATTACTTACAATTTAACGATGGATTTATGGGAGATTTGGTACGTGAATGAATGCAATAAAAATGAAACATCAAATGAAGAAGCTAAAAAGAGTAAAGTCAAGTGGGTTGACTCCATGTCAACTTAGATTCACTTCCAGTCCCTCGGTTTCTGATAAGTTACCAAAGTTGTACGTAACTAGTATTTTCCAGGTATTGTTGAGGATATTTACTCATGTTATGATCGCCAACAAGGGAAAGAAATTCTTAGATACTTGTATCTTTTTAATTTTTCAGTTACCTCTTTTAACAAGACACAAAGTTTTGTCATATGTGTTTTTTATAACTTTATCTTTCTAAAAGTATTTGGCTTTTTATAACACAAATGAAAAAAGATATAAAAATGAATATTTTTGTTAATTAATCATTCAAATTTGTAAAAGTTGTAGCCACAATACAAAAAGAGATCTAAACTTGTTTTACCAAAATTGACACTTTGGACGAGCAAACACGGGGCGGGCAAGCATTTGCTCTCCATGTTTTTTGTTTGTAGCGAGACATAGAGTAATTGGAAGGGAGAACAAAGCATTTGCTCTTCATGTTCTTTGTCTTGTAGCAAAGCGGAGAGCAATTGGGAGGGAGAGCAAAGCATTTGCTCACCATATTCTTTGTCTTGTAACGAGGATATGCGGGTGAAATGAATTGGAGAGCAAATGGTTTGCTCGCCTAAAATGTCGATTTTTATAAACTCCTTTGAAAATATTGAGAGAATTGCAAAATACATCCCTGTGGTTTACAGGTTTTACCATCTTACATCCCTGTCAGAAATTTTTGGCAATATACATCCCCCGTTAGGCAAACGTTTGCCACAATACATCCCTCGTTAAGAAGGAGGACTAACGGTGCAAATTTTTTCTCCGTTATCTCTTAACAAGGCTGAAAATATTTGCACCGTCAGTCCTCGTTAGCCTTCGTTAGCCAAACATTTGCACCGTTAGTCCTCTTTTTGGGTTTTTTTTAAGTTTTATCCGTTTTTTGTACGTTTTATCCGTTTTTTGTCAGTTTTTTCCGTATTTTTTACGTTTTATCCGTTTTTTGTACGTTTTATCCATTTTTTGTCAGTTTTTTTTCCGTTTTTTGTATGTTTTATCCGTTTTTATCCGTTTTTTGTATGCTTTATCCGTTTTTTGTCAGTTTTTTCCTATTTTTGTACATTTTTAACGTTTTTATCTGTTTTTTGTACATTTTATCCTTTTTTTTGTCAGATTTTTTCCGTTTTTTGTACGTTTTATCCGTTTTTTTTGAACGTTTCATCCGTTTTTATCAGTTTTTTTTACATTTTTTTCAGTTTTTTGTACATTTCATCTGTTTTTTGTCAGTTTTTAACGTTTTTATCCGTTTTTTGAACATTTTATCGGTTTTTTTACGTTTTAATCCATTTTTTGTACGTTTTATCCAATTTTTGTCTGTTTTTT
>LBNU01026060.1:2420-21231 GCA_014162995.1 Artemisia annua
GAATGGTTGGATCAAAATGTCGTTGTCTTGCATCTATGTATGTATACTTATATTCTATCGGCCTGTTTGGCATGAGCTTTTTGGGGAGCTGTTAGCTTTTTGTTACAAAAATAATCTCTTTTAAAATGAGTAGCTCTGTTTGGATACATTAACTTCAAGCTTTTATTTCAAACAAATAGCTCATAAATGAAAAGCTGATTCATGAAGCTTTTAAAACATCTTGGAGTTGTTAAAACTTTAAATTACTGATATACCCTCCAAACATTTGTTTATAATTATAAATATGTCCTTTTATGTCATTTTACATCTTAAAATTACATTTAACAGCTAACTTACCAAACACTTTTATTGAAAAAAAGATACAGGTTGTAGCTCATGTTAACAGCTTTGCAGTTTACAGCTTACAGCTTACAGTTAACAGTTTATAACATACAACTTACAGCTAGTTTTGCCAAACATACCCTATGTCAAGTTATTGATGATTCTATAGTAAATAATATCTTAGTAAATACTGACGTGATAGAATTGCAATTTTCTACCTGCCAATGAACATTAAACAATTACCAGAGCACATAAGAAGAAGATGATTTAAAACCAACAGGTTCTCCAAGAAATCACAAACTATTTATATGAAACTTTACAAAATTCTTTACACGAAAACGAAACTGAGATTATGATAATGAGAATGATACCTGATGTGCTATCGTTGTGTAGGTAATTTTTGTATTCAAGTTTGTGGAAAACTAGAATGGGGGGTTGAATAGTTTTACGTCCGTTTTAAAATTTGTGAAAAACAAGTTTGTTTTAAAAACTTCGATTCTAGTTTATGTGATTTCAAGACTTGTACCAATATATATTACTAACTAACTAAGCTAATATAATGTAAGTAAATAAGTAATGAAAGGAAAGAGTTAGAAAGATCAAACCACAACACAAGGATTTATAGTGGTTCGGCTACAAGGTCACCTTCCTTGTTCCTACTCCACTCCCAGAGTCACCTACTCGAGAGCTTCACTTTGTCAACAAACTCCCTTGTGGCGGAGAAACCTTACACAACTTTCGCTTACATCGGCTTAACGACACAAAGCTAGATGTCGGGTTCTAATCCTAGCTAGAACCAATCTCACAACACACCATAACTTCTTCACAACTTGAGCACACCACAACTTCGTCACTACTTCACACCACTACACAACTTCTTCTCCCTACACAACTTCTACTTCTCCTAAACTACTTATTACAAGCACAACACAACTATACAAATAATGTACACAATATACACAACTATACTACAATACTTCTTGAGCTTTGTTTGTTGAAGGAGTATTCTTCTTTTGCACTTTGGATGAGGATGGATGTGAAGGGATTGAATCACTTGAAATAAGGATTAATAATCTAATGATCAAAGGGTTTTGGAAGATGTTTAGAGAGATTTAGATCTGAAAATTTTCGTGCAAAAGGTGAGGAAAAATACCAGATTTAAGGTGGTATTTATAGGGGAAAACTTCTGAAAAAATCTGACACAGGAGCGTGTCGGTCCCCTTAATTCATGGTCGGTCCCCTTAAAATTAAGGGGACCGCCCCTTATAATTAAAGGGGCCGGCCTACTGTAACGGCCAGATTTTTTGTCTTTAGTGGGGAAAGTTTATTTGGTGAAAAACTAACTGATTTTGGTTAAAAATTTGAATTCATATATTTAGTATGATTAAAACATTTTTCTTTATTACCAAAAGTGTTTTTCAAAAATATATAATATGTTTATATAATTAAATAAACTATGTATTAATTAATTAAATACCCCTTTGATCATGAGATGTATTAAGCACTTGTTTATTCATACCTTAAGTGATTAAGTTGGATATAATGATATAAACTAGCTTAATACTTGTTTACGTAGTAATCTTACGTTTAATGATTTTACATTTTGTGATCGTCAAAACGTAGAGATATCGAAAAATATAAATAACGTTTTTATGCATTATTTATATCAACAAAGTTTTAAATTTATATTTTGCCGACTTTACTTATAACAAACACTATGCGGACTTTACCTATAACAAACACTAACGGACAATTACCCGATCGATGGTGAGCTAGTTGGTAAGTAGGGTGTTGATCACTAAGAGTGGAACGTTAACACTTTAAATCTACTAGTATTTTAATTCTACAAGTTAGTCTAATTAAACCTAATTCTAACGCAGCAAAGGGGTTTCAGCTTGAGAGACTGGCACGAGGTTTAGATTTAACAAAAACTGTAAATGCAATGAGACAAATAACACATACAAGCATAAACATATATAATAAATAAGAGGTCAAGCCGATAGTGAGGAAAACATATTATCCATTGTTTAGTCATATAAGATGTTTGATAAGTCTAAGAACTGTAGCGACAGTACTCACAACCTGGCGTGGTCTATCCTAGATCTAGGCATCCTTAGACTATAGATTTTTGTATTAAGTATTTTTCAATAGGATCTAATCCTGTCACGATTAGTCGAAATCCGCATAAAGCTACTTAATGATTATCAATTTATCATTTATCCCTTCTAGGGCTTATATTAACATATTAGCAAATATGAATGAAGTAATAAACGTAATCAAAACACAGGCTTAAGCTGCCTATCAAATTAGAACAAGTCAAAACATCAAATAATCATTAAACATGGCTAATACCTATAGGTATTAGCCCATAATCTCAATCAAAATACAAGATAACATATTCAGAAAGATTTAAGTATAAATCAAAAGAGAAAGATACAGTAACTGAATGATTAAAGTGTACTAAAACGAATCAAGTGAATTCTCCTATGTAATTATGCACTAGCAGGACCTTCTTGTTCTTCTTTATGTCCCTGTCTCATACTTGGTGGTTATGTGCTCTCCGAAAACCGGACTTAGGGTTTTCTATTTATACTTTTCGAATACGGTCGACACGGCGTATCAGATTAGTCCGATACGGCGTATAAAGGTAACTTCGCGTGCGGTCCAAGATTATTATATTCCAAAATATTCGTACACTGCCATAGTGATACAACGTATCATAAATCTTCATACAGCGTTGATGTGCGTTTGTTATGCGCTGTAGTATAGGGGTGGTTTTTACACCTTATCAAGTTTTAAATTTATATTTTGCCGACTTATCCTATAACATTGATTCGTGGATTGCGGTCTACGCAAAAGGTTTTACTTCTCAAGGGATCTTGAGAAGTTTGCAATCTCCACCAGGCAGTGTACCTGACCGATGTAGTATAGTGAGTGGCAAGTGCCGGGGGATTGATTGTTCTCTCGGGGAATAGTGTTTGTTAGGATTGAAACTAATCTAACTAGGTCTAGGGGTGAGGGATGATTCTTTTTGTATTTTTATATTTTATGGAAAGCAAGTAAAAATCTCGGGTATTGGAAGAATGGGCGGAATTAGTTGCTAGTCAACTAACCCAAAGAACTACTAATGCAAATAAAATAAATAACAAGAAATAAATATGAGAACTTCTAATATGGAGGAAAGCGTGTTTACTTAGATTTCCTTACTCCCTAGTCATCTTTTATTAATTAATTGGTTTGTCATAATTGCATAGGTGAAAGGTTACATTCCTTAATACCATTCGTGGGGCCGTGTACGATCTTCCCCAACTCTATAAGCTTCTATCTCTTCCTATGACGACACATTTAGTATCCTATCATGACCTCATTAATAGTTACTTATGCATTGAATACAACCAATAAAACCGTAGTACACATCCGATTACATTTCTTAAGACGTTCAAGCAAGTTACCATATAGGAGATTAGCCAGTTTTCTTAAGCATAACGCTAAAATCAATCACCCACAACAATTAATGACAAACCAACAACCAATAATCAATAACTAGGTTTCATTAGATCTAAGCAAACACAAGTAAATATAAGCTAGCATGTTAAACGAAAGAAAAGCATACGATATAATCAAACAACACATAGACATATTGAATGATTAAAGGATAACTTATCTTTAATTGAACATGGAAGAAAAGAGGGTTTGGAACCCTAAAAATACTGCAAAAGTCGCCAAGAATTCGTACCAAATTCCCTACCAAAAGTCCTCTCTTATGAATGAAAAATAGAAAAGTATATATAGAATTACAAAGGTGACAGCGTCCCCTTTTAATGGTTGACGCCGTCATCTCGCCGTATCTAGGGTTTCTTGTCGTCCAATCCATCTTCTTGACACCGTCTCCTTGTAAAGTTTCTGGGCCGTTACGCTTTAGAATAATACGTGACGGCCAACTCCTGGTATAACGTGACGCCGTCACATTGATGCTTCCAAATTCTTCTGGCACGCCAAGTGTAAAAGTGATATCCACCTCTTGCCTTAAAGAGCGACGCCGTCCCTTTGTAGAGCTTGACGCCGTCAGGTACAATTTCCAGCTTGGATTCTTGACTTTGTCGTTTTCTTCACTTTATTGCTCCAAAAACGTCCAAAATGCTTCCTTTTCCAGAATTCTTCTCAAAAGTATCTGAAATGAGAAAAGGACAATTTAAGGTAATATTTGATCATAATATCACGACTTAGGGCTTAAATGACCCCTTAAAAGCGTAACAAATTTCTCCTTATCAAACACACACTAACGAGCAGTGCACACGATCAATATGTAGATAGTTGGTAAGTAGGGTGTCGATCACTAAGAGTGGAACGTAATATCTAGTTGGTCTATCAGTATTTTAATTCCCAAGTTAATTTTACAACTTAATCTAATGCAAATAGGGGTTTAGTCTGAGAGACTAGCACGATTTGGTTTGATTAACTAAAATTATAAAACTAACAAGATAGAATACAACGAATGGTGAACACGTACACAGATAGATAATAGATACAGATAGAAGGCCTGACTAATGATTAAGTAGCTTATCACTTATTTTATTGCTAGTTTTATATGATGAGTGTCGTAATCTTATATGTCTCGTTGGATCTTAATTATAGGCGAGTCAACCCTTAACGATCACTTATGTCTATGAATTATTTAACTAACTTATTAGGCTAGTGAAGTAATTGTTGGAGGGGATATGGCAGCCCCGAACAAGCCACAGCTAGACACAGAGGTTATCAATGCACATATAACAAGAACCAAATAAACATCATATAAACTTTAATCGATGGGAAAGCAACTTCAAGGGGAGCAATATGGCGGTCACAAGCCCATGAGTCCTGATGGATTAAAGCTTACTATTACAATAAAACAAAACTACTTAATATAATTAAAACACAGGCAGGACCTTCTTACTGCTCTAAGATCTTCAATGTGGTATGTCTTGTGTTGCCTTTTCATTGTTATTTTTCTCTTTAGGGTTTATGCAGCAGCTTCTATCACTTTTGGCACACAAAATTCGGCTGTATCTTGGGGTATTTATAGTTTATGTCATAGGACATGATGCGGCGCATCAACTAAGTAGATGCGGCGCATGTACTTAACTTCACGTGGGGTCCAAGATTTAAATATCTTGGATTGTCCTTGGTGAAGTCTTGATAGTGATACGTCGTATGTCAGAAGTGTAATGCGGCGTATCTGGAGTAGAACAAGTTGGTTCTTCTTCATTGACCAAAGTTTCATATGCGGCGCATGATATAATCAGATGCAGCGCATTCTTCAAAGTTAGGCAATAGTCTTCGAATTCGTCCAAGTATGATGATACGGCGTATCTGTTTAGAATGATACGACATATCTTCTTGAGTTCAGTAGACTTTTTCCATCTTGATCATTTTGCTCCATATTTCGTCCAAAATCACTAACTTTCACAAATGCTTGTTTTTACCTGAGAATTACTAAAGTAAATGATTAAGTATCAATTCTCATAGATAATATAATAAAACAAGTCAAATAAATATGACAAATGATGACAATATAATGTACTTATTTGATGTCATGAGGTGTATCAAGTCTTCAATATCTTGGAAATCTGGTGAAGTCTTTGAGATGGATACCGCGTATGTTGTTGATGTCATACGGCGTATCAGGACTAAAACAAGCTCGTTCTTCATGTTGACCAAAGTTTCATATATGACATATTCTTCAAAGTCAGGCAATGGTCTTCATAATCGTCCAAGTCCTGGTATACGGTGTACTCTTGTCTGTTTTGTGGACTTTCTCGAACTTGATCTATTTAGCTTCAAAACACGTCTATAATAGCTAAATTTCACCAATTGCTTGTAATTAATTGAAATAGGAACATTTAAGCGATTAAATATCAAATCTTATATAAAACAAGCAATATATATAGGAAAAATTATGCTAATAATATGACCTTATTTGATGTCATCAAATATCCCCTCACTTGAACTTTACTTGTCCTCAAGTAAACTTTAGATTAAACTTATGAAAATGTATCATAAACATCGTATAGGATTTTCTTAGTTAAGCATTTATTCGTTTAATCTCAATTGCAGAACCAAACACCTCACGAAATAGGAAAATGAAATCACTTAAGTCACTTAACTAATCTATGTGGTAACATTTATGTAATTCGCTAAATTGCTCGGTCGTGACGAGTATTCTATCATAAGCTTGGCAAGGATACACATCTCCCCACAAAAGCTAAGGAGTAACAAGTCTAAAGCGGTAATTTGGGTTAATATGATAAGGCGTAAGGGTTGTACCTAGCTTATGTTCAAATATCTCATACAAAAACATAATAGATTGCTAGCGCGAATTCTTGATTTACTCAAACAATGAATGATCACTAAAGTGGTAAACCTTAGATCGCTGGCGCACTATTTGATCACTCAAAAATCGGATGGTTACTAAAATATTAATGCACGTGATATTTTCACGAAGCCATTACAATATCCAGATGCTCGAAAGCTAACAACGAATAAAGTAACTTGGTAAGGTTAAGGATAAGGCATGAGAAATACATATAATTGGTTTAAAAATAAAATAAACAAACATATAGATTAAGTCCAAACAAATGTGGTTAATTACTTCCCGACATTCCCCTGAAAAAGACAAAAATCATAGACTAACTCACGCTTTAACACGGAAACTCACACTTTAAAAGGTAGACACGAATTAGACAATGATGTCTTAATCATATAAAACAAACCTTAGTTGGCGTTCCCATAATGGCCAACTCCATTGTAATCCATAAGTATAATACAACAAATAGTAACGATATATCCACTAATACAAAACTTTAAATCGTTGGTTTATAATACGTACCAACGAATAATCGATTAGCTCATAAAATATAAATTCGGTTAAGTTTAGACAAACCGATTATCTCACTTTCTCACTTTTCTTCTATCTTTCTTTTTCTTTTTCTTTTCTCTTTTTTTTCCCTTTTTCTTAATCATCAAATAAAAACAACTAATGGTGTAAATTTTCACCACTTCACTATCAAAATAAATTTGGATAATTTTTTCCATATATTTCAAAACTTCAGATATAAAAGTAATAGTGATAGTAGTAAACACACGTAAATAAAAAATAACTACTATCACATACCCAATTGCGACGTGCAATTCCCGACCTAACAAAAGATAAGAAACACACATGAACATAGGAAATACATATTTTACAAAAGCAACCAACCATGGACTTAAATCTATAGGGTAGGCTAAGGTGTATAGGTGTAACGAAACAATTTAACATTGGTGTAAGAAACGAAAGGAATGGCTTTTAGGGTTTTTCTAGGGGTATCTTACTCTAAAAATAAGAGTAAAAATGGGTTTATACAAGGATTAACTAACCAATGTAGTTAGTTAATATCACAAACATGTATAGGCTATTGGGATGTAATCCTAGAAATTTACCTAGTTAGACAATTCACTCCAATTATATTAATAATACTCATTATGATGGTCTCGAATAGTATACCAAGCCATGTTCTAAAGTTTACTAAAAGTCACCGGCACAATCATATTTTTGTGGAATTTGGGTAAAATAGTGGAAACGGATTAGGTTTAACTTTTACAATATGGAAATAAGGGTTATGTGTGCGGGTTATGCAACTTATGGTTTTTCTAGGGGTATCTTGCCCAATAAGTATTTGCAAACACCATGGCTGCAACCACACTGTGTAGTGAGTTACCTTGCCAAGGCATATTGCAATACGTGGCCATCATTACCTCAACAAATTAACCATAAGAAGCCCAAATTATCACTTATCATTATCATTATCAATTAGCAATATTATTAAATGGCTTGGGAAACAACGGCGTATCACATTATACGGTACCGCAAAAGTTAAATTGCCAAATAAGTTGGTTTTTAGAATGGAGTTTGTTGAGGTCACCATCCACGACAACAATGTATATGTGGTTGCCTTGCCAGGCACGTTTTGCAAACATTTTGGCCTTCAAAATGGAGGTTGTTGAGACAACTATTTGTCGCACTCAACCATCTTTCCATCTTCAGACCAACTATATATACCCCGTACATAAAGAATAGTACTTTCAAGTAACTTATTTGTGCTTAGAGCATTAGCTGCATGTCAACGACTACATAGAATATAATTACCAGCTAATGCTCTAACACAGAAAAGTTGCTCAAAAGAAGTAGACTTGAGAAATGACTGTATGGATAAACCATCTTATTAAACCCCTATAAAATAGCATCGCAACAGATTCAAAATTTTAACTCGTCAACAACAGACAATACTTTGAAACCCTTAGCTTTTAAAAGCGATGTACTCTTAAAGGCTACATAATTATGCTAACCTTAATATCAACATATTCTTAAATCAACATAATCTATTTATAATTATCAATACACTCCAATGCAAATGGTTTAAGTTAAACCCATGTTTTAAAAGGCATGACAACATCAACAGACATAAACGTGCAACAATCAATTTATTGTTTCAAAAATAATTGCATCACTAACAGTTGTAATCGGTAAAACATAAATACATGTTTTAAAAGCCACATTAACATGTATTTGTATCTTACCATGACTTTTAAAATACAAATAACCGATTGATGGTATTGTTTTAAAAATAAGTGCATCACTAACAGTTATAATCGGGAAAGCAAAGCACACCATCAAAAGCTAGCATCAACATTTACAAAAGCTAAACAACCCATACAACGTCAAAAAAAAGAAAACGTACCTAGTGAAACGGCCCAAAGTAGTTTGATCCGTATAGATTGGGCTCGGATCCATCGGAAATCAAGCTGATATGTGGCCGGAAGTACTGTACACAGGGTTTGTAGCTAGACTGGGTATATAAGAGAGTATAAAATCTATCCACACTTATGTGTGGTAAATGAGATAAGATATAACACTGCATTTGACCATAGACTATAAAGGCCATAATAAAGACCAAAAGAAAGCCCTAAAACGACGTCGTTTCAGAAGGCTGCGCATTGTCAACTAAGTTAACGTACGTTAGGGACAAAAATCAACAAAAGTTAGGTACTGTTCACAAAACGACGTCGTTTTTGCAAGCGCAAATACGGCATCGTTTCCTATGCCATTTAAAGGTTAGTATAATTTTCAAACCATGAATCGAAGTATTTGGCTATTGTTTTTTTTTCTTTTTTTCTTTTTTTTTATCTTAATTTTTTTTGTAAGATTAACTCATACAATTAATTGTGTACGCTGATGCAATTGATTTTGGAATGTTTATTTTGGCTTGAATTATTTTTCTGCAATTTATTATGTGATCCTCTAACAATGCATTCCATATGTTTGATATAATGTCTAAGTCTTTGGTCCTTTAGCATAAATCACTGGTAAGCAAACTTATTTGCTTGAATCTATCCTAAATGATTGGGTTTTTTTCTTTATTGCTTTAAGGTTTATTAATGGGGGCAAGACAATTAGTAGTAGCAGTTAGTATTCATAATTGGTTTCTAGTGTGTGATCTTATAAATGAATAAGAGAACAAGACCTATGTGGCATTAACTATAATGATTAATTGTTTATTGACAATGACTTACGTATTTTTCTTTATTTTGAAGGCATGGTTAATACTAGTACGAGTGTACGACTATAGGTCAAGTGAGAAACAAAAGAACATAGATGTCTGTAAAAGATCAAAAGCTAATTGATGCATTAATGGAATTACATGCGTCCAGAAAGTATGGTGCATATAACGGTTTTAAACCAAGATACTTTCAAGCAGTTCAAACCCTTTTAGATGTAAGTCTTCTGAATTCGGATTTACAAGCAGTTCAAACCCTTTTCAAGTAGTTTAAACCCTTTTCAAGCAGTTTAAACCCTTTCCAATCTAAAATGCCCCAAATTACCTATTTATTTGTCTTTTTACTTGTCATTTTAATTATAAAACTTATTTCATACATTCCTTGAGTGACTGATGTGACGTTGTATAGGTGATTATTCCTTATCAAGTTTTACTATTTATATTTTGCCGACTTAACCTATAACAACACTAACGGGCAGTGTACCCGATCAATGTAGCCTAGTTGGTAAGTAGGGTATCGATCACTAAGAGTGAGATTTCTAATATACTAATTCTAAAGGTATTCGACTCTCCTAGACTAACGTAAAGGGGGGTTCAGCCTGAGAGACTGGCACGGGTTGGATTTTGTACTAACTAAACTAAACTAAACAAACAATAGAAGATACCAAAGATATGAAGAGTATGTTAACCAAGTTTCATATATGATTAAGTTTTGATAAGTTCCTAAAACCTGCAGTGATTAGTGCTCAAGACTAGGCGCGGTCAATCCTACCTCTCGTTTCCTTAGAGTATAAATTCCATTCAATTAATCCTGTCACAATTAATAGGAATCCACATAAAGCTGCTTAATAATTACAATGTTTATGATTAAATAACTTGTCACTTGTTTTATTGTTAGTTCTATATGAAGTGTATAGTAATTAAATTTTTCTCGTTGGATCTCATTATATCGGCGAGTCCACCCTTAATGATTACTTATGTCTAAAAGTTATGTACTAACTGATCAGGTTAGTTATAACCGTGGGAGACGTATGATATTTCGTAGTTACATAACACAAGCCACTGATAGACACAGAGGTTATCAAAGCACTAATATAAGTCACCAAAAACATCATCATATAGACTTTAATTAATGGGAAAGCAATTTTAAGGGGAATGTATGATTTTCAGTAGTCACATACCACTGCCCATCAATATTGATGAATTAAAGTGTACTATTACAATAAAACAAACTACTTAACATACGTAATTAAAATGAAGACTTAGCAACCAATCAAACTAGAAACATATCAAAACATCAAATAATCATAAACTTGGCTAACACATAAGGGTGTTAGCCCATAATCTCTATAACAAAGCACATAAACATGATCATAATGAATAGAGTATTAAACACAATGAATACGTTACGCTAACAATGATTAGAGATGCTCTCCAAGTATAATTAGGTCTTCAAGGTTGATCTTCTGCTGTTTGGAGGGGTCTTGATCATCTAGGAGTGACCCTAAGGGTTCCCAAGGATACCCTAATTCTGGAATGAGCCCGGTATTTATAGATTCTGAAATCGGGGTCGATACAACGCATCTAGAGAGTTAGATGCGTCGCATCTATAAGTAAACGTAGCCTCCAAGTCTGAAACTGACAAGATATGGCGTATCTAGAATTCTGATATGGAGCATCAGCCAATACGGCGCATTTAAAGACCAAATGCACCGCATCTCCTTCAGAATCAGATAGATCTCCTGTTTCTCTTTCCGTGGCCGTTTGAATCAACTAAAACAGAGTCCAGATGAAGATTTTACGGCCAAAATATGAAAGCATCTTCAAGTGTCGACTTGTAATCCTTGACTTCTTCTTTATGCTTATAATCTTCGCTTGATTTCTTGGTAAGGATTGTATATGACCAATACGGCGCATCGGATTGGTCCGATGCGGCGTATCAAGGTAACTTCGCGTGGGGTCCAAGATTATTATATTCCAGAATATTCGTACACCGCCTTTAGATGCAGTGTATCTTCAATCTCTTATGCGGCCATGTTCTCTTGTATCTTGGATCATCTTTGGGTGAAGTCTTGAGAGTGATACGTCGTATGTATGAAATGTAATGCGGCGTATATGGAGTAGAACAAGTTGGTTCTTCTTCGTTGACCAATGTTTCATATGCGACGCATGATAAAATCAGATACGGCGCATGCTTCAAAGTCAGGCAATGGTCTTTAATCTCTTCAATTCAGCTTTTCCAATCTTGATCATTTTGCTCCATTTTACGTCCATAATAGCTAACTTTCACCAAATGCTTGTTTATAACTGAGAATTACAAAAGTAGGCGATTAAGTATCAATTCCCATATAAAATAATACAAAACAAGCAATATACATAGGATACATGATGCTAATAAAATATACTTATTTGATGTCATCAGTAACTCATACTTACCTAGAATAGCCTACACACTACCGAGTACACTGCCCATGAGTGTTAGTCCTTTTATAGATAATTCCATGTTATAAATAATAAATCGGATTTCACACATTACAAGTAATCCGCAACACTTTTAGTTACAATCAAACGTGATTTTCAGTATAATCATATGTGATTTTACCATCCAAACAAGATCACATGTGATTTTTTCTGTAACAGAAGTTTCATCTTCTTCAAGATCTAGATCTGCATCTTTTTATGCAATAACTTGATTTTCTTCATCCATAACCAGATTTTCGTCAGCAACAACATGATTTTCGTCATCAATAACCTTATTTTCGTCCTCAATAATCATATTATCATCCATACCCAACTAATTATTTTTAACTGATAATTTTGAACCTAAATTATAGCAAAAGAAAAACAAAATTAATCCCTAATTATGAAAAGTTATGATCAATGACGAAATCAACAAGTTGATTTGATAATTAATTTCGATTGTGTGTTTATAAAAACAAAAACCCTAATTTTTTGATGGAGAATGAAATGAGTTTTGAGGATTTTTAGCTTTGTAACACAATTGCCCCAAAGTGTAAGATCAATTTTAATTGGATTTACTAGACGAAAATGTAATATAATACAAGGATTTGATCTTTGATATTTCGAGAAATTTGATGTATATGGTTTCATCTCGTAATGACCTATCCGTACTAAAATCCTTGTGTTTTAGCTTATCGATGACAAGACAAAAACCATAACGTGATGATGATTTCGATCGCGACTTTTCTTTAGACATAATATTACGTGATATACCTCGTACATGTTAGCCGTAAAATCAATTAATGCATATATTATTTGATCATTTCTAAAAATTACTTAACCTAAGAAGAAAAAAATGTGAAAAAAGAAAAAGTAGTGGGGTGAGGATGTTTTGTTTCGTTTTCGGAAATGACTATCTCCTTTAATCATGTCATCCACTTAGGTCGTTAAAATAAGCAATGATTCATCATGTAAGCTAAAAAGATGTTACTAAGACTACAAGGGTCGTTACGGGTTGTTTTGACCCGTTTGAGTTGTTTCACATATAAGTTAATGTCATGTAAGGCATTTAAAACTCATAATATGTAATTATACTAATATAATTTCGTAACAAGAGTATAACATATATACATGAACGTGAGTACCACAAACGGGTGGTACATCTAACGGGCTACTAAGGTCCCATTCCTAATCTTATATACGTTACTCACCTCGATATAGCTTGTAATCTATCATGAGCTCTCGTAAACATCCCCGACTAACCTTTATAACCTAGGAACACGTAGATAACACGAAGCTTACTTTAAATAAGGCTTAACTTGTCATAAACAAGCATTGGAAATGAACTAGGTCATAAGGGGGTGGTTGGTTCCGCGGCTCACATGTGAAATAATCACACTATTCGAATTTTAACACCACAAAATGGTGTTACGACTTCATAACAATTTACCCATCATAAATCTTATCTCAAACACATGATTAACATGTGTTCTTAGTGATTCTCAAAAATCATAACTTAACATAATCTTATAGTAAATTCTACAAAATCCCACTTATAACATAAAAATACCATCTTTAAGCATTACGCACTAATGAGTAATCATAAAACACGAATCTAAGAACAAGACATGATATTTACCTCGAATCAATTGATGAAATCCCTAGCTTATTCGTTTATGAGCTTGAATAAGGTGATACCTTGCTTAAACTTTATTAAATATGATCTTTAGTCAAAACCCTAACTTATGGATGCTTTGTGTGTGTGTGTGTGTGTTGTGGTGATGGATGAAAGAAGAAGACACATGAATGTTCCGAAACTTCCAGACTTATCTAACTAATATATTTATTATAACTCAACTTCCAACTTTTGGCAAATTTAGTCCCTGGTAGAGAAACTGTTACAAGGATGGTCCTTACTGGTTAACAAAGATTATTATTATAACATAAGTTGACTGGGAGGCTTCAGAATATAATAAAATATATAATGTAAAAGTTGGGGGTGTTACAAATAGGATAGCCATTCTTCCTCCATTTGATTAAGATATGAATTCCTTTACTTGACATATATTGTTTTGTGTTAGTTTATTTGAAAAATCTTTATGATTTTTCCGATCTCAAACGCCCCAAATTACATGTTTATTTGTCTTTTAATTGTCATTTTAATTATACAACTTATTTCTTCCGTTCCTCGAGTTCGACTCATACTTCCCTATGATAGCCTACACGCGACCGCGTAGACTGTCCATGAGTGTTAGTCCCTTTCTAGCTAATTATAGGTTATAAATAATAAATCGGATTTCACATATCACAAGTAATCTGCAATACTTTCGGTTACAATCATACATGATTTTCAATATAATCATATGTGATTTTACCATTCAGACAGAATCATATGTGATTTTTATTTGTAACAACAACTTCAGCTTCTTCAAGATCTAGATCAATATCTGTTTCTACAATAACTTGATTTTCTTCATTCATAACCAGATTTTTGTTAGAACAACATGATTTTCGTCATTAATAACCTTATTTTCGTCCTCAATAATCATATTATCATCGAGTTATTAGACACAAAAGTTACTAAAGTTTGCGAAAAAGTGTGATTTTGTTACTATTGTTTTTTTGGTTACAAAGAGGTAACCAAAGTTTACGGGTTTGTCATTTGGGTTACTCAAAGATTAAAAATGTTACATTTGGGTTACTGCGAGGGTGTGCAACCGACTGATAGCCGGTTTCATTGCCACGTCAGCCACTTGACCGTTTGAGATATATTTTTTCTGGATTATTTAAGGGCAAAATACCCCACCAACCCCACATAACACTTTTCCCCTTTTACTTCTTCCTCACCAAAATAATTAGGGTTTCAAAAACCCATCTCCACCCAAATCCAATTATCCACACTTCACTAACAAAATGTCGATTCTTTGTGGCTGTGGTGAACTAGCAAAGTGTCGTACATCTTGGACACAAAACAACCCTGGAAGAAGGTTTCTTGGCTGTCCTAACTTCATGGATCCAACAAGAAATTGTAACTACTTTAGGTGGGTTGATGGACCTTTACCTAGTCTTTGGTATCAAGCAACTAATATATATATATAATATATATATATATATGTATATATATATATATTTATATATATATATATATATATATATATATATATATATATATATACATATATATATATATATATATATATATATATATATATATATATATATATATATATATATATATATATATATATATATATACATATATATATATATATATATATATATATATATATATATATATATATATATATATATATATATATACATATATATATATATATATACACATATATATATACATATATATATACATATATATATATGTGTGTGTGTGTGTGTGTGTGTGTGTGTGTGTGTGTGTGTGTTGTATGTATGAATTGTGAATAACGAGACCAAATGAAAGTGAGAAAAATCATTGGAAAACACTTAGAGTATTTTTAACTGTTTTTCGATATAGGCCAAGGTAACTTGTAAACGTGTGATTTTTATGGTCTTAGGATTATGTTAAGCTTATATAGAGTTCATATACATATTCTTGGTTGTATAGAGATGTGGGAGAGTGATTTTGTGAGGCACGAAGGTAACGAGACAAGGTTCAAAATAGATGAAAGAGTAGGTGATATATTCGAATGGAAAACATAGAAAAGAGTTGTAAAAATGACTAAGTGTTTAAGAACACTTACTACACCTTCAAAGGTGGGATGATTTCGAGTTGTAGAGATCAAGTAAGGGCTTGTGAGCTTGTACGAGCTTTGGATGGCTTGTGGTCTCTTCCTTCTTCTCGGTACAAAGGCAGTGAGCAAGGAAAGTTTGTGAGTGAGTTTTGCTATGAGTTTTACGTGAAATGATTTGCATGAGTGTATACGATGGATAGGGACAAGTTGAAGAGACAAAGAGAATATTTGGAAGGTGATAACGAGTAGGAGAGTAGGGGAGGGAAGTAGAGTGCTTGATTGGATCCAAGTTGCTATCCCAAGTGTTTATGGAGTCGGTTTCATGTGATGACGAGGATAGGGGTTCTAGAAACCTGATTTAATTTCGTATGGGACTAGTAACGAGTGAGTAAGGGTGGTGTTCAGGTTCTTAGGTCTTTTCGTGGTCAAGAGATCAAGTAGGGAGTAGTATATGGGTACGTTTGGTAGTAGAGAACTCAAAGGGTCCGTTTGACATTGTAACATGACCAAATGGTCACTAGGTAATCTTGTAGTGGTTAGTGAAGGTTGTGATTAGTTATAGCTAGGATTATAAGGTCCTATGAGTCCTTTGAAAGGCTTGTAGGAGTTGTGGTACGCTTAGGAGTCCAAACAAGATTTAACGTGACCAAAGTAAACAGTTATAGGTCGAAATGTTTGTTGTGAGGCCTTGGAAGCTTAGAGTGGTGTTTAGCTTAGATAAAATGACTTAAAATGAGTATTGAGGAGTTTCTAAATGCTTTGGAAAGTCTCATGCAAGCTTGAGTGTGTTGTGACAATTTATGTGTGCGTTTGTATATGTATCGAGACCAAAGAAATGAGTTAGGGCACGATGGTGAGTTTGGTGAGTGGTGAATCACTTAAAAACATTTAAGAAATCATTTGAGAATGTTTGGAACTCAATGGGATCAATAGAAATGCGTTTAACACAATGTGACCAAAGTTGTGTACGTTTTGTAAATGTGTGACCTCGCTACAAAAGGCCCTTCGTTTACTGTTCGAACATACGTATTTTGATGAGATAAATGTTGATCTCGATTCTTTTGTGTACAAGGAATGAGGTGGTGCCTTTTGTTTCATAGGTTACGAATTCGTATAGTAAACAAGTATTGGATTGGGCTCGTTAATGGGCTTGTGAATTCTTTTGGCCCAATATGAAAGTAAATATGATCCGTGTAGTATAAATGGGCTAGTGTAGTTGTTATTGGGTCGTGTAGGCCCAATAACAGTTGTGTGACTAAATATGGTCATGTGGGGCCTACTTGTGAACAATGTGGGTCCTATAGTGAATATTATATATATTTTCATGTTGTGGGGCCCACATAGGTGTATTCGAGTTACGTGGAAGTTGTGGGGTCCACCAGGAGGGATGTGGGTCCCATAAATGTGTGTTGTATTTCATACTTGTATTGTGGGGTCTACTGAGGTGAAATCTCACATGTGGTAGTTGTGAGTGCAAAGTGTTGCACTTGTGATCAAAACTGATCCATAGTTGTGTTGTGCCTTGTCCAGGTCATTGTGTGTTGCGTGTGAGCCTATTCAAGGTAAGTGTGAATCACATAGCACATAATGATTTAGAGTTGCATAGTGTAAACAAAAGTTTAAAATTTTGCCTAAAAATGGGTGTAAGAACAGTAATACATAATTACTTCATGTTTATTGTTTCCTAATAATTGGGTTTTTAGCAGGATATTACAATTTTGCTTCATATTTCGTCCAAAATCACTAACTTTCACCAAGTACTTGTTTCTACCTGAGAATTACTAAAGTAAATGATTAAGTATCAATTTTCATAGATAATATAATAAAACAAGTCAAATAAATAGGACAAATGATGACAATATAATGTACTTATTTGATGTCATCAGGTGTATCAAGTCTTCAATATCTTGGAAATCTGGTGAAGTCTTTGAGATGGATACAGCGTATGTTGTTGATATCATACGGCGTATCAGGACTAAAACAAGCTCGTTCTTCATGTTGACCAAAGTTTCATATATGGCGTATTCTTCAAAGTCAGGAAATGGTCTTCATAATCGTCCAAGTCCTGGTATACGGTGTACTCTTGTCTGTTTTGTGGACTTTCTCGAACTTGATCTATTTAGCTTCAAAACACGTCAATAATAGCTAACTTTCACCAATTGCTTGTAATTAATTGAAATAGGAACATTTAAGCGATTAAATATCAAATCTTACATAAAACAAGCAATATATATAGGAAAATTATGCTAATAATATGACCTTATTTGATGTCATCAAATATCCCCTCACTTGAACTTTACTTGTCCTCAAGTAAACTTTAGATTAAACTTATGAAAATGTATCATAAACATCATCTAGGATTTTCTTAGTTGAGCATTTATTCGTTTAATCTCAATTGCATAACCAAACACCTCACGAAATAGGAAAATGAAATCACTTAAGTCACTTAACTAATCTATGTGGTAACATTTATGTAATTCGCTAAATTGCTCGGTCGTGACGAGTATTCTATCATAAGCTTGGCAAGGATACACATCTCCCCACAAAAGCTAAGGAGTAACAAGTCTAAAGCGGTAATTTGGGTTAATATGATAAGGCGTAAGGGTTGTACCTAGCTTATGTTCAAATATCTCATACAAAAACATAATAGATTGCTAGCGCGAATTCTTGATTTACTCAAACAATGAATGATCACTAAAGTGGTAAACCTTAGATCGCTGGCGC